>PVLA01009168.1:0-66189 GCA_004027455.1 Hydrochoerus hydrochaeris
AGAGTAACAGGACCCAGATTTTTTTTTTTCTCCTAAAGATTAATTGGAGATCGGCTTATATGTCTGAGTGAGAAGTCACTGGGTAGGTTGGAGCCCTGCATCATGCAGAATGGAAAAGACCGCTGTGGGAGATTGGACACCAGGAATTGATAAGCATCCCTGTGCACATTAAAATAATTTACTCATTGCAAAATACAGCATTTTCAATGGGATAGCATCGTCCTAGCTTGTCAAGATTAGCTGGCTGCAAAACTCTTCCTCACCTACCTGGATGAATTCCAAGATCCAAAAGAGAGGTTTAGAGTTGCCCGTCTGGCTAGCACAATGTGTTTGCTTAATCTGATTAGTTACCCACTTCCCTAATTGATTTTGAGTTCAGCTGCACCTTGAAGGGCCCGTAGAATCTTTAGAGAGAAAACAATTTTTTATTTCCTATTATAAAATACTTTATATCTGGTTCATCCATAAAACCTATACAAAATAGTTGCAATGTACACTTCGAACTATTACGCAAGTTAAGCTCTTTCAGTCACCAGTACGTGGGACAATGTGTTTTTATGACCTCCTGTGATGAGTCTGGAAGTAGGATGAGTTTTTGGCTGGCTGATTTGGTTTTATGACATCAGAATCCTAGATAAGCAACTTCATGTTTTCCTTAGCATGCCTCATGGGTGCAAAATGGCTGCCACACAGCACATTGCCACAGGACACCATCCAAAACCAGGTGGCTCTCTTTTTCCAGAGAGGAAAACTTTCCCTAGAGAATCCCAACTCCTTTCCCGCTTCTTGATCACATGGTGCACCCCTTGGGAAGACTGTTGTGTGGTTCTGCAGACACTGAAGCTGGCCATTTAACAGCATTTGAGAAGTGTGGCCCTAGAAGACCTCATTGGTTGTAATTTTTAAAAATTGATATAATTGACCTGTTTGAGTGTGTGCCTATGAATTTTAACAAGCATGTTGATTCATATACGTGCACATGTCAATTCATATAATGCGCATGTCAACAGAATGTCTAGCTCATGTCAAAAAATAACCTCTATCTTTTGCTGTTCCTTTGTATCTTAAGTTTGCAAGAGCTATTTGGCTCTTTTTGTATTGCATTGTCTTTGGATTTGGTGTGGGGATAATGTTAGCCTCATCAAATCAGGCAAAAAGTATTTTTTTCTGTTATATTTTCCAGAAGAAATTGTGTAGGCTTGGCATTATTTACCAATAAAGAAAAAAAAATTTTTCAAATGTTTGATAAGATATTTTAGCGTGGAATCCATCTGGGTCTCAAAATTTATATTTTGGAAAAATTTAGATTACACTTTGTTAAGTAGTCCTATTCAGGTTATGTCTTTCCTGTTTTGCTGAATTTTGTGTTAAGAATCATCCATTTTCTTCATCACTCTTGGTAGCAGTACAGCTATCAACATATCTGCCCACACTGAAAATCTCACCACTGATACACTTTTTGTTTTACAGAGAAAAATGAGATGACAATTTATTATATTTACCCAGATATTGACCAGGTTTGATGTTCTAAGTTCCATTTTGCTAACATTTTCTTTTGCTCTGAAGAACATCTGTTAAAGTCTCCTAGAGCAAGTCTTGAGAATGAATTTCTGTGCTTTTCTTTTATTTGAAAATATCTTTATTTTACCTTCATTTTGGACGGCTATTCTCACAGGATATAGAATTCCAGGACTGACAGTTCTTTTCAGTTGGCATCTTAAAAATGTTTTTCTAATTCTTTCTGTCCTATTTTATGATGAGAAATCTGCAGTCATTGGAATCATTAATTTGCTGTTGGGAATGGATCATTTTTCCTTGTCTACTGTCCAGAATTCTTTCTTTGTCTTAATCTTCAACATATTGGTCAAGATATATTTTGTCTTTACTTTTCAACACATTGGTCAAGATGGGTCTAACTATTTACGTATTCTGCTTGGGGTCCCTTGAACTTACTGAATCAGTTTATTTCTATAAACAAGTTTGGGAGCTTTCAGCTATTATTTCTTAAAATATTTTCTTCTCTGCAGCCTTCATTATCAGCTTTTGAGACTCTAGTAATATGGACATTAACCACATAAGTAAAGGAAAAAGGCTGTGATTTCTATTAATCTGTCTTCAACATGATTAACTTTTATCCTCTTGATTTTTTAAATGAACCTAACTATAGAGTTTGTGCTATTGTTGCATTTTCTTCTAGAGCTTTATGCATATTACTTTCATAGTACTTTACATCACTTATTTCTTCACTGAGATTTTTTTTCTTTCTGTTCCTCAAGAGCATTTGCCCTCACTTGCTGCCGTATTTACCTCATGGTTTTGCTCGTCTTTTTCAAATTAATTCCAACACGTGTCACTAACATCAAAATGCGTGCTGACTGTATTTGCCATGCATACTGAAGTTTCTCGGTTCTTCCTATGTTAAATAATTTTGTATGGTAATCTGGACATTTGGAATATTGTGGTAGGATACACAAGGGATTCTCTGCATGCTGTGGAGAATGCTGATGCTCTTGTTTAAGCAGGAAATAGACATGGCCAGGTTTAGTCTGCTGCTCGGCCTGTCCAGCTAACTTTGGGTTGTGGTCCCTATATCTGTTCCATTTTCAGAACCTCTGAAATAAACCTTACTCAGATCTGTGCTGCCCGTGTGCCAACCATTTGTCATAATGCCAGGCGCCATGTAGGTGTCTACCTACTTTCTTGTTCTCAGGGCCCATGCCACACTGTTTAACCTCAGACTCCTGCACAATCATTTGGCAGAGGAGCGCAGGAATCCTGAGACAACGTTACGGTATCACACGAACAAACAGTGCTATGTCTGAGTTCTCTCTGGTACTTTTCTGTTCCTTGGTACCCTTAGTCAGCATCATATGACCCTGATGAAAGACCAAGGCAAGAACTATATAAACAAAAAGATTTATTGGCTGGAGATTTAGCTCAGCGGCATAAGTGCCTATCTAGCAAGCGCAAGGTCATGAGTTTGATCCCCGGTACCAAACCAAAGACAAACAACAACAACAAAAGATTTATTTCACTCAGTGTTGAAGAGTCGGAGACCTGGTATCTGCATTGCCTGCATCAAAATGGTTCTGGTGAGGATGTCATGGTGGGCGCCTGTACCGGAACAAGTGACCAGCTCTTAGGTCATGAAGAGAGAAGAGAGGGAGAGACAAGGGTCCCATAGTCCCCTTCAAGGAAATGTCCCCAGGTGGACTTCCCACTAGGGTCCACATCTTTGGGATGGGAGGAGCAGTACTAGGGATTGGACCCAAGGCTCCCCACAGAGCTCTATCCTCACTGTTATTTTCATTTTTTGTCTTTTGAAATACAGTCTTGCTAAGTCACTGAGTTGCCCAGACTGGGCTCAAATTTGTGATCCTCCTGCCTCAGCCTCCCAGAGTACTGGGATTACAGGCATCAACACTCCCAACCTATGCTCCATCTCTTAAAGATATATACCTCCTCCTATTACTGCCCCCCCCGGGGACCAAGTCTTTACATGTGGACCTTTGGGGGAACACTCTGTGAAACCATTGCAGGCCCCTTTTCCATCCTTACAACCAGTGAGCTTATTTGCATCACTCTGTGTCCCTTTCCATGGCTGTATCAGCTTCTCTGTGAGAGAACAGGAAGCCGTAGGAAGCACCCTGGAGACAATGGCGCCTGTGAGGCAGGGAAGGTTCTTGTTTCCCTTGGAGCTGTGGAGCACTTGCAGGTTATTGTGAGTTGGAACATGAAACAATGGAGAACTGAAGAACCGTGCTCCCTGCACTGACCCTCAGCGTCAGCTTACCCTTGCCCCACCCCTGAACCAGAAGTAGGGGCCTCCTGGAGCTCTCACCCGCCCAGGCCAGGCCTGCTGCAGGTGTCACCCCACACTGCATCTGGCCTGGAGGTACTAGTGGGGAAATACAGTGCATTTTCTTATGGTTTGGCTCTGAAATGTCCCCCTGAAGTCTTCTGTGTATCGAAGGTGACTGGGTCATGGGGTGCTGTATTCAGTGGATTCATCCATTGTGAGTTCAGAGCTGAATGCTGTGAGGAGGCGGAGCCTGGCTGGAGGTGGTCGCTGGGGGTGTGGCCTGGAGGGGTGGATTCCTGCCCCTGGCTCCTCCCTTCTCCTTCTGCTTCCCAGCCTCTGTGATGCCAGCAGCTGTCCTCTGTGAAGCCCTTCTGCCACCTATTTCTGACTTGGAGCCAACCAACCATCGACTGAAACCATGAGCATAGTAGACCTTTCCTCCTTCAAGTTGTTCTTGCCAGGTATTTTGTGCCAGAGAAATGAAAGTGATTAAGACACTTGGTCATCAAATTTAGGTCTTTTTCCTCAGTCCACTTGCTACTGTTTACTTCTCAGAGTCTGCAGATAGCTGCACAGGTTTAATAGCTGCCTTTGGTAAAGGAGGTTGGGTGGAGAATTTTACCATCTATCCATGACCAGAATTTTTAGAAACAGCTACAGGACTTTTCTTCAGCCTAGGTGGCTAATTAAATATTATTACATCCTTAAGAAATTTTTGATGTTCTATAAGGTTTGGGTTTTTTGCATGTGGATATCTAGTCGTCCCAGTATATTTATTGAAGGTACAATCCTTTTTCCACTTAATTCCTTTTACATCTTTGCCAAAAATCAATTGTCTATTATGTAGGTATCTACTTTGGGATTTCATATTGGTACCTTGGTGGTTTGTCTATCTTGATATCAATGCCGTTTTGCATTGATCGGTGTAACTTTGTGCTGTCGTGGGATTGGGGAGGGTTAGAACTCTAATTTTGCTCCTCTATCAAAGTTGTTTAAACTATTCTGAGTCTTTTGTATTTTTACAGAAATGTAGGAGTCAAAATGTTAATCTTTATAGAAAATGATGTTGGCATTTTGATAAGGGATTGTGTTTTCTGATCTGTATTATTTTCTTCTATTTGTTTTTGGTTTTGTTCTATCTTTTATTTTTAATTTCTTAAGGAAAGACATGAGGATATTTCATAACTTTCTTCCTTTCTAATGAATGTACTTGGTATTAAAAAAAGAAATAAAAAAATGAATATTACATCATTATGGGAAATTTCAATGGGGACTTTAAAATCCAGAGTGAATGCCACAAGGATTCACCAGTTGTAGTGACATGTGGGTCCATAATCGACCATCATTCAAATCCTGTGCATATAGTAGGATTTCAAAACAAGCTGATTTATCCATAGTTTCCTTTGAAGTATTGATTTATGGGCTTCTCTTTACAGGAAGCTTTTGCCACTGCAAGAGTCAGAATGGGAGCTCAATAAGCACTAGGGATGTCGAGGTTTGGTTTGGTCCACTCACATATTGCTGGTATGTGTTATCAAAGACATCTTTCTTTCTTACATTGTCACTGAATTCATCATCCCTGAAATAACCTTTGTTAAAGAAGAGGCAGGCGGGAGTCAGGAGAAAGTAATCTCTGTGGCCTGGGTTAGCAGGTCTAGGTCTTACAACAAATGAACAGAGAAAGACTAAAATCCATAGATTAAGAGATATTCCTAAGAGTGATTTGTTCATTTCCCTTGAAAAAGACTTTTAAAAGAGACCATTTTAATGAAATAAATTCTGCATATCTTTTGTGTATCTGAAAAAAAATTTTTAACTGTTGAATCTACTTCTAAAGTTTCAGTCTAAAAATATAAGTGAAATTGGATATTCACAATCCAGGAAGCATAACATTTAGGTTTAAATCCAAATTTAAAACGTTGAGTCTTCAAAGAAATGGAAACATGTCAAAATGATTACACTTCCCCCTGTTGACAGCTATGTTTGAAAGCCAGACAGCTTTAGGAGTCACTTATTTCCAACTTTTGGTCTTTAAATGGAGACTAGCGTAGCTTCTTCTGCATGTCGCTGTCTCTTCGTGCTGCCTTGTATCTGTGTGCCCGGTGTCTGGAATCTGTATGGCACAAAGACACGCTTTCTGCAAGGAGTTTGTGGTGCTGCTTTCTTTCCTCTACTTTTTCAACTCAGATGTTACATTCTTCCTAATTCCTGCACCCTTGACCTTCTGATGCAGAGACATCCAGGGATGACCTTCTAGGATTCTAGTTTGTTTTAGCTTCCAGCAGCTCCCACATGGTATTTAGATCTACTTTATACTCAAAAAGCTAATAATATCTGGAGGAAGTACCACTGCACTTGTTATCATCCAGGGTTTCATTTGCGAGAGACTTGTAACGTATATACATATTTAATGGGCTATGACTTTTTTACTATGTGGTATAGCAGTGGGCCCCAGAAGAGCAATTTCCTATACAATTCTAATTTTGCATGAAATGACCCGGATGGCGGTTATATAACACCCTATAGGGTACGAGTTGGTGCCAAGTGACGTCTTACTTCTGCACAACTTGGAAAGCTGTGGTGCATCGTCCATAGAAATCATCAGGACTCAGCTGTATTCCCGCCTCAGCAGGACCATTACCCTTCAAGAATTACCTCACGTGGAAGTTAAAAGCATTAAAGAGAAAAAATAACTTACTATTTTATTGCAGACATATTGTATGCTATTACAGAAATAATCAGGCTGTCTAACAACAGAGGGGGGAAAAGCAGATGGAGAAAACCATGGCTTTCTGAAAGGTTTTACATGACCAATTTCTTATGAAAAGTTTTAATAACATAGGAAATGTTCACAATAGAATGTCAAGTAACAGGACAGGAAATGTGATTTTAATTTTTTAATACATCAGCCTAGAAGAGAATGGAAAGAACATAAGCAAATGGCAATTCTGTGTAGTGGGTTGATTCGTAGTTTCTTATTTATGCTCACTCTTTTCATTTTTCATTACTAAAACAAATCTCGCTCTGATGAAAACAAAGGGCAGAGATGTTTGTCCAAATTTCTGATCACTTCCTTAGGACGGATGCCAAAAAAAGAATAACAGAATCAAAGGAAAAGAACATTAGCAAGAACTTTTGCTCTAAGCAGCGTTGCCAAATTAGCATCTAGGAAGGCAACGCCAGCGCCAGAGAGAAGAGTTGAGAGAGAAAGCTCTGGAAACTGCGCCTTCAGTCTCCTCGCTTAGGAGTAAAATCTTTGCATGCTGGGGATGTGGAAAATGCTATCTCATTATTGCTTTAATTTGCATTTATTTTCATATTATTAAAGCTGAACATTTTCCATTTGTATTTTTCCTTTGTGAATTATCAGTTTGCATTCTTTTGTATGAAGCCCATTGTTGTTAAAGAATGTTACCCTGTTGCCATATTCGTTGCTTAGAGTTTTCCTAGTTTATTGCAAACTAGTTAATTTAATCTCTAATTTTTTTTTAGCATTCACAGTGTGTTGTAAAGCCTGTGAGATTTTTTACTTTCCTGGGTTTTTACAGTCGATTTTAAATTCAGAGTTTTGTTTTTGGTGTTTTTTCCCCTACATTTTACCTATCTAGTTCTTTAATTTATATGTTTAATATTTTAAAGTAAAACACAGAGGGAGGAGCAAAATTGGTTTTTCTTCCCAAATTCTTCATCTGTCTGCAGTACTATTTTTTCCATTAAAGTATTTAGTATCTGTAATAACTAGAGTTTATCACCAAATGACCCTAATGTTATCTCGTATCCATTCATACGTCAGTGCTTTAGCGTAGTGTCTAATACATTTTACTGTTATATATAGCATTGCTCGTAATTATTTCTAGAGTTTTTTGCCTGCTTATTCTTCCAGGTGACATTATGAATCATTGGGAAATTTCCCCCCAAAATTCCATAGGATTTTTATTGGAATTGTATTAAACATATCAATTAATTTGGGGAGAATTAACAAGAGACATGGTCTTATTGACTTTTTTTTAAAAGACTTCCTAAATATCTCCTTAAATTTGCATAGGTTTCTTCCTGTGAGTCCTAACTACCATTTTTAAATGCCTATTCTTGGTTATTTCATTTCTTCTATGTGACTATACATTAGACTTTTTTCTTTGTCTGAGAATCCTTTTTTTCTGTTATTTGCTAATCACTGCTAGCAAATCTTTATGGGCTATGCTTTTCCAATTCCCAGCTCTGGAAGACTACAGCTTGCATTTACACCCAGCCTCAGGCTTGGCCGGCACAAATCAGGCACAATCACTCCTGTCGTGAGCAGTGACTCTCTTCCCTCTGCAATTTGTTCCTTCTTCAGAACTTGGATTTCAGGGATCTAGACCCTGTCTCTCTGCTTTGACCCCCTACCCCCACCCTCTCACCCCCCAGTCTCAAATTTGCATATTTGTTGGGGGAAGGGGCTCTGGGCACCTGGCTCCATTGCAGCCCTGACCAGACACTATATCCACGTGGCTGTGAAGTTCTGTATCTGAAAATCATGCCATTTGCTTTCTTAGAGTCTTGGGTGTACTTTATTAGGGGAAGGAGGCTGCTAGCATTTATTATGTTTTTTTCTACCTTTTTTTCTTAATACATTTGCAATGCATAATGAAAACACCATTATAGGGAGTTGGTACATGCACATGTAGCATCTTAGTTCCTTTCATTTTCCATTTTCCCTCCATTTTCCCTTCTCCCTCCACCCCTGCATCCCCTTCCCATCTGCAAAAGGTCAAGCTCCCTGTTTCTCAGCCAAGAGCTCCAAAAACCCTTGTTGGCCACTCACTCTCTGCCCTTGTGTCCCCTGAAGTGAGCTGTCTTTTTTTTTTTTTTTTTTGCCTGTCTTGGTTTCCCCTCTTCTAGCCAAGTCAGGCCGTGAGAGCAAAGCAAACCAACAGGCAGGAAAACCCTGTGGTCTCCGTGCTGGGCCCGACCTGGTACACAGGGATACCCTTGCTGGGTGCAGCGCTGCTGCCCTTCCCCTTTGCTAGGATCTTGCTAGGACCCGGGACTCTGTGACCTCAGGCTCCCCACTGGATACCCCTCAGGGCCTGTTCTCTCTGTTCCTTCCCACAAGGGGCCCCAGAGGGGACCTGGCCTGTGGCTGTCGGGGAGAGGAGTTGGAACTCCTGCTGTTGCACCCTCACAGACCTTAACTCTTCTTTTCTGCTAAATTTTCTAAATGGTTATTACAGCTACACAAGACAATTATTGATCTTCTAAGATGTGAGCCAGGTAGCTACCCAGCGACTCTTAAAGTTATAATGGGGTCATTTCTCTTCTCTAGATAGACAATCAGACTGTCCTCTGAATAGCAATAATCTTCTTTTTCCCTCCCTGCTGTGGTATTTCTTGCTTGTATTCTAAGTCATAACACTGAGAACAACATTAAATAAAGACAATAGCAAGTATCCTTGGGGTGCTGCATATTTTATTGGGAATTCCTCCCGTGGGTGAAGATATATGCGGCTGCCTGGGTGAAGCTCACTCTATTAAGGAAGGATTATCCTCTTCCCAATTTTAAAGAAGTCCTAAGGAATCTTATACCCAGAACATTTACAACACCCATACATATAACCATAGTTTTTGTTGTATCTATTAGTTTAATTTATTATATCAGTTGGTTTGTTTCTGCTGTTAAACTGGACTCGAGTCCTGGAATAATGTGTACTTAGCCTTGTTTTTAGTACATTTCAAATGAGATTTTACAGCCATGCCTTGAAATTTAGAGTTTTTGCATGTAAATTGTTTCACTCGTTTTTTCATTGTGTATTTTGGTATCAGAGTTATGGCAACTTTTCTTCTTCATCCTGGAACAATTACTGTAACATGAGGAGTGTTTATTTCTTAATAATATAAAGAAACTCATCCAGTTTTTCCTAATTTGAGACATTTTTTGGGGATTTCTAAAAGTTGTTTTTCAGTGTTTTATTCACTTTCTACCTTAAATAAATACTGATAAATTATCATTTTTTATTTTATGAAAAAAACCCAAAATTTCAAAAGTACTAGTTTCACAAACATCTAAAAGATACACCAGCTTTTAATTATATAAACCATTTCATAATTTTATCTCTATTATATTTTTTGCTACATAGATTTTCATAGTTTTAATTTTATTTTGAATTTAATTTGAATCTTTATGGATTAGATTTGCCTGTCTTTGTATATTTCATAGTTTTCCAAGGAATTCTCTTTCCTATACAATGGTTATACCACTTGTGTATTTCTCAATTAAGTGAATTTTTTTTACTTTACTTAATTAGATTATTACCTCTATCACCTTAATAATATAACTTTTCTAAATTGTTCTTTGAATGTTTTCTTCCCTTTTCTCAGTCTTTTTAAACAATGAAGTTTTTTTTAATGCTTTTTGAATTTACCCCTAAGATTACCTTTGATTAATTTCTACATATTTGAGATAAGTAATATTTTCATTATCAATTTCCTTAAAACTTATTCTCCATTATTGAAAATTTGTATTCTTCATTGATCAAGGGTATTTTCAATTTCTGGGTGACTTAGGAATTTCCCCTGGAATGTGTACTGTCATAGCCTATTTTTCTTTGGGTTTAAGTAGGAAAATGATGTATTTGTTGCATTTTATGTGTTGCTAGTTAAGGTCTTTTTTATGTGTGTGATTTACCATTTAATCCTATACTTCTAAAAGTTGCCCAAATGCTTTCAAAAATGTGGTCATTGCCACAGCACTTGGTATATGGCTAATAATTTAGTAATTGCAGCTGTATTATTTAAATTATTATCTGCAAAGACAGCATGGTCTGATGGATTGAAATATTTTAAATTCAGGAACTGTGTTTTCTTATACTTACAGCCCATTATGGTAAGTGTCACCTGGTCTCTGAGCCCCCTTTATGCCTTAGTGAAATAAGGATGTTAACATCTACTTTTCATTGCTGTTTTGAAGAAAAGTACCTTAACTACTGTGCTTAGCCTGAAGTCCATCATTTTTGACTACTTGGCCTCCTATTAACTGGTAGTATACCAACTCTTACCCTTCTTAGCCCAGGCAGGATGTCTTGTTATTGTACATGTGAATATTCTCAGATATTTGTATATTTCTTACTTGCAAAAATCAAGTCTCCAATTTCTTCCCTTTATCACCTTTTCTCTCATCACTTTCTTTCTTTGTTATTTTCCCCTGTCTTTAGGTTAATTATAGTAAGACTTTAAGTTATTTGTATGAGTATATTAGGATTTTATATTATTTATTATATTAGGGCTTCAGGTTATTTAAATGACTATCTCTGATACTATTTATCATGATGTCAATAGCCACCCCATAATATACTGTATTTTTCAAATATCATTTATGCTGTACGATATTATGATATACATTTATGCTGTGTATCATTTGTGCTATACAAAATTAATGTATTAATACACTATTTTGAAGTAACATAACAGAGGCATATACTAAGCAGAAGTGATGAAGTGAAAAGTTCACAGCGTGGAGACTTCAGTTTTTCTGGTGCAGAATAACTTTTCTTTCCACCTTGAGCCCCCTACTCCTTTATGTTGTTTATTTACTATATTAAATATTCTACTAATACATTTTGTCCCTTACAGCATATACCCTGAAACATAAGTGGAAAAGGTAATTAAGAATAAATGTGAATGAAGCTTCTGATAATTTTTTCTGTACACACCTTATATCGGTCCCACCTTGGAGACCGCAATCCACGATGCTGGCAGATTCTCCTGCTTTTTGCCTCTGGAGCACTTGTCCTTTTATAAGAGACACACATTCTGATGTCCTTGGTCGTCCCTCAAGAGGACAGCGCCATCCCTTCCCTCTCTATTGCAGTGTCCCCAGGGTCTAGCACAATGGTGGCTACATAATGGGTTTGGATAAGTATTTGTTGACTTCAATTAGAACTTGCAGTTTCCTGCCAATAGATCTCAAACAGAGTTCGACTTTGCTCTTGCATTGTTGGCGTCCTTGCCTTGTTTCCTCCTGAAGTCTGGTCCTTTCTGCTCCCTCTCTGTCTCAGCCTCTTGTCTTTACCTCAGCCTCAGCAGTGCGTTCTTTCCCTGCAGCAAACAGTGCACCAAACCGGTGTCTCTTAAACTTCTTTCCCTCCCTGTTAGTGAAGAGCTTTTGAGATTTAATGATGTTCTTCTGTTTTGGACTAAGCTCTATTGTTCCTCCTGGCTTGCTTTGCTCTTGTTGCTTTTGCAGTACTGGAGACTGTGCCCAGGACCTTTGCACTGAGCTACATCCCCAGCTCAGTTTTATTTCTTTAAGACAGGGTCTCACTAAGTCCCTAAATTGCTCAGGCTGTGCTCAAACTGAGATCCTCCTGCCTCTGTGAATTAACACACTTTCTGGTTGCTGAGATATAGTGCCTGACACCAAGAAGGTAAAGGAAGAGAAGTTGATTTTGTTACACAGTTTTTAAAGAGTATTCAGTCCATGCTTGCTTGGCTCCAGGGCAGGAAGGGCATGGTAGAAAGCCTTGAGCCGAGGAAAGCTGCTCACACCATGGCAGCCAGGAAGCAAAGAATGGAGAGAGGACCAGGAGGGAGATACACCCTCAGGTCACACCCCAGGAACCCACCTCTGATGAGCCCCCACTTGCTAACAGTGTCTTTAGCTATGAATTCATCAGTGAATCAATCTATGCTTCATGTATCTTCCAAAAGCCCCATCTCTGAACACATGAGACTTTGAGTACACATTTTAGATCTAAACCATAACACCCAGCCTCCTAGACTGCTGGGTTTACAGGCGTGCGCCACCACCCCTGGCTGAGTTTCCAATTTTTAATCTGGAGACCAAGAGTGCTAGTGTTGGCCAACCACCAGCAAGAGTGGGTGTCATTGACCACCTTCTCTTCCCACTTGGGCTTTAGCATATCCACAGTTGTGTGCAGTAGCTGTTTCTGGTGTCTAGTAAGTATTCAAAACAAGAATTCTGGACAGAATTCAACTCTTCCCCCCCCCTTCCTTCCGCTTGCCAGTTCTCTAAATCTGATAAGCAGAATTTAAAGAATCATGATAAAAAAAGCTGTATATTTAAAGAATTATAACTTCCAAAATACATTGCATCCTGGTACCTAATGTCTCCAACCTGCTTAGAGCTCTTCTTTCCACAAAAAGGGCTGAAGCCTGGGGTCCTCCCCCAGTGTGTTACTGACCAATGCTGAAATACGTTCTTGTGCTATATGTGGTGGTTGTATCTGGAACTGGAGGTTGAAAGAGTGGCACGAGAAGGGACAGGAAAGGGATGATGGAAACAGAACAGGGCGCTAGACTTGGGTTCCTGGCAGCCCAAGCGTGCGCAGTCAGGATCTAGCGCCCTGGTGTCCAGGTTTTGTAGTCCCTGGGTCTGCAAAAGCTTGGCAGGAACAGTGTGTAATTCTCACACCTCTTCTTGCTGTTCCCTGGCAGCTGCTTTCTAAGAGTGCAACCTGCATCGATCACCCGTTTTATTTCCTCATCTGCTTCGCTGGAGCTGTGGCTAGTACATCCTCCTCCAGATTTATTCAAGTAGATGATGATTATCCTTCACTTTTAAAGCTGCTGTGAATTTTTTTCCTTTGCCAGCTTCATGGTGACAGTAAGGAGAGATGAGCAAAACTCCACCAGTAACTGTCTTTGTTCTCTTTAATCCTAAATTTGAGATTATTCAGTCGTCATTACAGCCATGCTCTTAAAGTGTACTTACTGCCTAACCTATCTCAGATAAGGTATGTTAAGCCAAAGCTCTTCTTTGAAGGTTAGAAAATAGCTTGCAGCTGCTGGGATAGAAGGTGAACCTTGGTGCTATTAAGAAGCCTGGGTCTTTCTTGCCTTAAAATGTCCCATCTGTGTGGATTCACTGAGAAAGCCTTCTGACCAGCAGGAGGAGAAATAAGTCAATTCTTTAAGATTCCTCCTTGTGCAGGCCCCCTGCCTCCACACAGAGAAGAAGACAGAGAGGTAAGATATCAGGGCTTAGGCCAAGGAGACCAGCCTTGGGTGAACCTGACACATAGATGGGAAACACTGCCTGCAGATGAGCTTCAGCTCTGAGCACTAACATTTAGAGCATCCTGAGGGTCAACCCTAGAAAATTAGCCCCTGCCCTTCTTGGGAGGACAGAAGGGACAGGGGGCAGCTTGTACTCTGAGGTGAAGACATTACCCTTTGATTTTCTTATTTTGATACAACCCACTGATATTTCCCATCCCAATGTGAACCAGCAAGGAAAGCATCCTTGCCAGTTTGATTGTTCCGTATTATGTAATGTGGAAAAACTTGGCACTTGTTACTTAGGCATCCCAGGATGGTAGCTGCTGGAGGTGGATGGACTGGGTCTCCCTTTGCGCATGAAGCTAGGACAGATCAGGAACTAGGAGAGGCTTCCGTATGCATGATTCCCCTGAGCAGAAGCAGATGACAAGATTGCTAATTCTTTAAGGTTAGTGGCAGAGGCTTTGTACTGCAGAGTTGAGTGTCTCAGATGTGGAAGACTCTACTGTAACATTTGTGTCTGTGTCCCCCAGGAGCCTCATAGGCTCGTCGGAGGGCTTTTGGGAAGAGGATTGAACTGTGTGGGCTTACAGCTATCTTGCCTTTAGGAGACAGGGCCTGGTCTGAAGGGGTCAGAAACTGGGGACTGTCTCCCCAGCTCCTCCCCTCTCTCTTTTTCTGCTTCCTGGATGGCATGATGTGAGCAGCATTCCTCTGCTGGCCCTTCCCTGTGCCCTCTTTGGTTTGGAGCCAGCTATGAAGTGAAACCTCTACAAATGGGGAGCCAAAAGAAACTTTTCATTCTTTAAATTGTAGGTGTCAGGTGTTGTGTCTCAGTGATGAGTGAAGTGAACAAGACATCTCCCTCATTTCTCCAGTAGTTCCATGGTGTGTTAGGGACTCTGAACTCTTAGAAGCTGTGCCTGCATTCCTTCTCTGGGTGCAGAGGTTGATTGTGATGAATTTCTGTGGCTCAGGAATTTAGAATGAGATTGGAGGAATGTGCAGAAGAGTGTACACAGCACACTATCTTTTGGAAGGCTTGGTTTTAAGGTTGGTTGTTGGATGTGTGAGAAGTGGAGTTTTAGAAGGGTTCCCCACCATTCCCACACCCACTAAGTTGCACCTACGTGGTTTGTGCAAACAAGATGGCTTATGCTAAGAACCTTCTTTGCATTCAGGACTATTATTGAATTTTAATACATGCCAGACAGAAAGTGCCCACATTCCCTCTAGTAAAACCCATGGGCAGGCCATTTTCTAATGAGCTTTCCTATATAGATGTAGACAGCATCTCATGTAAGTTGCCCCTGCTCATTACCAGACGAATTAAGCTTGTCCTGTTGACTTCACTGGCAGAGGATTCAGAAAGTTGGAGTTTAGCTTCCTCTAGACTTTGCTCCATGTGCCTATTCCCTTAGATGGCTGTGCATTTTATTCCTTCTCTGTGATCATCACAGCTGTGAATACAGCTGTATGCTGAATGCCGGAAAACCTTTTAGCAAACTATTGAACATGGTATGGTCCTTTAGAGTTCCTCCAATACATAACCAACCAACCCAGGGTGTAATCTCTTCCACACATAAACCACTGTTGTGGTTTAGATCTCAATGTCTCCCAAAGTCTCAGGTGTTTAGAATGTGATTGGATTGTGGGGTTGCTATATTTAATGAATTCATCCATTGATAAGTTCAGTAGCTGAATGTGTTATTGGAGGTGGGCCACTGGGGACATGGTCTACAATTTTTGTCCCTGGCTCCTCCCTTCTCTTTGTACATCCTGGCCATCATGGGTTGAGTGGTTGTCCTCCACCAGGCTCTCTGCCATCATCTTTGTGCCTTGGAGCCAGCTGACCATGGATTGAACCCTCTGAAACCATGAGCCAAAATAAACCTTTCCTTCTTCAAGCTTCAAATGTCAGGTATTTTGTCCCAGGGTGTGACTAATCCACCTACCCAAAAGGCTGAAGTCCTCTTTTCACCAAGTTTCTGTTCCTGAGCTCCTTTTATAACACTTTCTGGACAAAGGACATGTTTTTGCCCTCTTACCTTCTTCCCATCTCTAGTAATCAGCCAGATAATGTCCTGTTTTTAGTCTTCACCTCATTTAAACCTCTGTGATAGTTAACATTACCAGAAAACAATACTCTATCCTTTATTGCATGTCTCCCTGAATATATAGGGGACCCCTCATTCTTGGTAGTCTTTTGAATCTATTTCTAGTCCTAAAGTTCAAGAGCAATATAATAAATACTAGATTTTTCCTTCCAAGCTCTAGAACTGTACACTGGAATGCCTGAACCATAGATCTTCCAGCCTTAGCCACCTGCCCTTTCCCACCTGTATGGATCAGTGAGCACAGACTTCCATGCCAAAATACTAAAACCTAGGTAGCTTCAAGAGAAAAAATTGACCTTCTTACAGTTCTGGAGGCTGGAAGACCAACAAGAAGATGCTGACAGGATTTCTACTGAAGCCTCTTTCCAAAGTTTGTCACATTTTCTGTGTCCTTACAAGGCCTTTTCTCTGTGTGGATACCCTCCTATTATCTTTTCCTTGTCTTATAAGGACACAAATCCTGTTGGATTAAGGCACCATACTGATGACCACATTTAGCCTTAATGATCTCCTTAAACACTGTCTCCAACAACAAAAACTATATTAGAGATGATATTTCAACCTATAAATTTTGCACGTGCTTCAGTCTGTAATAATAAATGGTTGAAATGAAAGCACTGGGCAAAAGAAGTTGGATTGGGAAAGCTGGGGTAGGCGTTCAGTTTTGCCTGTTGTGGGTGGGGTGCTCGTTTGACTTAGTGTGCTTGCGAAAGGTGAGATGTATAGACTGACTTGTGAGTGGCAGAGAGGCTGGTGGGGACAGCTGTCTGGTTTAAGTAGCTGAGCAGAGAAGCACAGTGCTGTGTTTTTGGTGACACAAGGAAGGATTGTGAAGCCCGTGTGGGGTTGTCTGAGGATCACCTAGGGACGGAGCAGCCCCAGAGACACGGAGAGGTGTTCTAAGCTGCAAAAGGCCTGAGCAGCCCTTTCTTTTCCTCACGCATCTTTCTAAGTCTCTTCTAACAATGACAGGGCCAGTAGTGATGGCCCTAGGAAAAAGTAAAACTGCAAAGCACAAAACAAAACCTGACGTCTTCGTTCTCCTCCTGCCAGCTTCCCTAGGCCACGGAAAGGACAAGACACTTCTGACTTAGAGAAAGCTGCAGTTACATGCTCATTAGCCTGGACCGGACTTTCTGTTATCTGAATGTTACTGATAACTTTTATTTCTTTTTAAAACTTTGTTTTGATTTGCTTTGCCTTTGGGGATACTGAGGATTGAGCTCAGATCTTCACACTGAACTATCTCCCTGTTCTTTTATTTTTATTTTTTTGGTACTGGGGATCAAACTCACGACCTTGTGCTTGCCAGGCAGGTACTTATGCGGCTGAGCTAAATCCCTGGCCTTTTATTTTTTATTTTGAGACATAGCCTCACAAAGGCACTGAGTTACCCAGGCTGGGCTTGAACTTGCAATCCTGCCTCAGCCTCCTAGAGTGCTGGCATTTCATACGTGTGCCACCACCCTGTGTTCAGCATGACTCTGGCTTCCTCTCCTTTCTGCTGCTTTATTCAGTTGCTGTGTCAGGGTTCTCTAGAGGAACAGATGCAATTTAAAATATAGGTAAGAATGTAGGAAAGAAATGTGTGAGGTAGGTTCACAGCTTGACAATAAGAAGAATCCCAATTCCATGCTGAAGAGTCTGCATGGAAAAGCTGAAGACTTTGTATTGTCTGAAAACAATACAAAGACCAAAGCTTCTCTGGTGAAAAGGGAAAACTCAAGATATAAGCCTATTGGTTGGTGTAACCTACCTCCAGGGTAGGTCTTCCCACTTTGATTTGTTGGCTGACGTGTCAATCATGCACAGTTATGGCCAGAACTTGTTAATTTGCTAGGTGGTTTTTACTTAAGCCACGCTAACATATCACACCTATCACAGTTGCTGAGTCACGGATTCTATTCTAAATACCTTAGACTAAATACCCTAGACTAGGTTGTTCCTCTTCCTCTATCCTCACCTTTTTTGTTTGTTTGTTTGTTTTGGTACCGAGGATCGAACTCATGACTGCGTGCTTGCAAGGCAGGCGCTTATGCAGCTGAGCTAAATCCCCAGCCCTATCCTGGCCTTTGTTTCCCAATGGTTGACCCCAGACCCCTTCCTGAGCCAGCTCTGTCCCTCTAGTCCGGCCTGCACAGTGTTACCAGGCCGATCTTTGGGTGAACCCAGCACTAATGCTCTTCCCCAGGGGGTGCTTCCCACTGACTGCACGAAGGACCAGCCCTTCCAACTGCCCCGGCCTTCTGGGCCTACCTCGTCCTCTGTTCCCACAGGAGTCCCGGGTCTGCAGCAAGGGAGGACAGTTGCCACTCCCAGGCTCCCTCCCAACCTTGAAGGCCCCCTTCCCATTGCTCAGACCACTCACCTTGTCTCACTTTCCACCTTTTTTGGCTCTTTCCTTGAAAAGCTCACTGCACAGCCACTGAGAAAGACCTGTTTGGAGCCTAATACTTGGCCTTTTCCCTGCCCTGGCTCAATGCCATTAGGTCAGCCACCTGGGTCACTTGATTCTGTCACAGGTAATGGATTGCAGGCTCCTGGAGGGTAAATTCTACCTTGCACATCTTTCTCTTGCCCATCAGTTTGTCACCTGCTCCCCTGGCCCTTGGTAGGCTTGCTTCTGGGGTATAGTCTCCAGCAGTTTTCTCTCCCCTGAACTGTGTCCTTGCTACTTTTCAGGGCCCACCCGTCTTTCCTGTTTTCACCTTTCTATCTTTTTTTTTTTTTTTTTTTAACCTTGCAGTGACTTTTATGATTAGTTTAAACTCTTCCTGAGCATTTCAGCTGGTTGGTCTTAAGGAATGTTGTGCAGTCCTGGACCTCCCGCAGCTTCCTGCCCCAGTTCAAGTTCATTACTTTGACTCACATACCAGTAGGAAGCAAGAAGACGCAGTCCTTAGTAGGTTCCCTTCCTGTACTTCTTGCTAAGTGGATCATGATGTTTGGTAGCAGAAGGAAGAAGGAGGCTTGGTGGAAGTGAATTCCACTTTTTCTTCCTGCAATCAGCTTCTTGTTCAAGACCTGTACAGCCATTTAATTAAGTGAAAGTTTTGCAGTGAAGAGCCCTTTTGCGTTCCGTGGAAGGAAGCAGGTCTCACAAGAATTCCGTCATTATCTTTGGGGCCTCGTGAATCCACAATAGTGATTTGATGAGACCTTGCGGGGCGTGGACAGGCCTCATTTATCAGACCGGTTATTTTCGGTAGAAGAGATTTCAGATGTGTGGAGGGTTCTACACCAAAGGCCTGGGTCTGCTGGGAATTGACCATCTGTAGAGAATACATGTGACCCCAACTATCAACAGAATGGTGATTTGGGGAGCATCTGGCTTTTATGCAATTATCATTTGCATTAAAATTCCTGAGAGCCATCTCACCCAATTTCCTGTTAAAATCTTTCCTAAAGGCCCAGATAGGAAAAACATATTGTAACTCTCCAACCTGACAAAAGAAATGAGCGTACAGCAGGACCATGTGCTAGGGTCTTTGATGTGGGAGGGAATGGTATATTGTGGGGTTAATGTTGGGGTTCTGATTTGGGATTTTCTCATCCCTAAAATGTTCATTAATATTGGGGTAGAACTAAACACATGAAGGCCTGATCTCAGTGCCTAGCATTTAGTGATTGTTAAATAAGTATTTCCTATTAGTATTACTCTTGAAAATGATTAAGCAAGACCTCTGGAGGCTTGCCTGAAATGCAGCAGCTAGGCCAGGGAGTCATTTAGATCTCCATGTGCCACAGCCTAAGATCAGGTAGCCGGTAGTCAGTGTTCCCACTAGGGCATGCCTAGATTAGGGGACATTGTTCCAGACAGAACCTGCCCATACTGGTCTCTCGAAAGGCAGCAAATGCTTAGAAGACTGCCAACATTGGGATGCCAGCTCCTCTCTGTGTGTGAGCTACTGCAGCCTACTTACCTTCTGTGTGCCTCAGTTTCCTCATCTGTAGAATGGACTGCTGGGGGACTTGAATAATGTTGTCTCTGTAGATTCAACCAACTGCAGATCAATAACCTTTATGAAAAGTTGCACTAGTACTGAGCATGCCCAGACATTATTGTTGTTATTCTAGAAATAATACAGTACAACAATGACTTGCGTAACATTTACACTGTGTAAATAGACATTCTATGTAATTCAAAGCAAGTTTAGTGAAAAGTTTGTGTGATTACGCTATCTGCAAATACAGCATTTTCTATAAGGAATTTGAGCTTTCATGGATTTTGATACCTGCAGGAGGTCCCAGCACCAGAGTGATGGTATTTTGTATTATTTAAAATTACTTATATATTTACACATGTCAACATGAATAAATGTTTAAAAACATCTTTAGTCTGGAATTCCTGTGCCTCAGGAGCCTGAGGCGGGATAGGGAGGACTGTAAGTTCATGGCCAGCCTGGGCAATTTAATGAGACCCTTTCTCAAAAAGGATGTAGCTCAGTGTGAAGGCCATGGGCTCAGTCCTCAGGACCACCAAACACAAAGCAGAATTTGGTGTCCCTCAGTGTCTTGGATGTCCTGTGGATACCAAAGGACGACGTCTGTGTCGAGATTTCTTTACACATTGTTCAGCACATTGCGAGCGCTCAGGCAATATTGGATTTTATTGCTGTGATCGTCAGATTGGTCAGACCCTCTCTGCGCTTGAGAATGGTTTGCAGAGGAAGGGACTGATATAAAACTCACCTCTAATACTGCATTTGTCCCCACTCTTCTGGAGGGGATGGGGTGAGAGGGCCATAGGAGCGAGGCTTCCAGGAACAGTACCAGCGGTGTTAGGGATGTTCCCTGTCCTGTGTGTTCCTTGATCTCTGTTCTTCTGAAGTGACAGTCAATATAAATCTGAATAGAGAGTATATACTGCCAGCATCTACTTCTGAGCTGTGTGTTAGAAGAAAGTCTCTTCATTTACTGAAGTTCTGCGGAAAAGAGAAATTAGAGAGAGACAGACAGACAGAGACAGAGATGCAGGCAGAGATAGAGATGAAGATGGAGATGGAGACAGAGAGGGAACTTACTCTAGTTATTCTTCCAACTATGGTAGAAGTGGAAGCTTCCTCTGCTCAATGAGAATAATGAATTAGTGTATGGGGAAAGGAAACTTTTCCCTCTACTTCCTTACACAACACTCAGTACTTCTGGCCACCAAAGGTGGGTTTTTCTCCCTCTCCAAGGAATTCCCCAGTGTTTTCTGCAAACACTGACTGGACAGCCTTCAGTTCAATTCCGTTTGGTTCTATTACTGCCTCCCTAGAATAAGATTAGATCCCCCAGGTTAAGTTGTCAGCCCTGCAAGTCTGTCTCACTGCACATGCTGGGCATTACCTGTGTTTCTGACCAGAAATGAGGATCCAGTGACACCCTCCATGGTTCTGTGAATGGGCTTTACCATTGCTGGACATGATATCCAATACCCACAACTTGAAGGAGGAAAGGTTTGATTGGCTCTTGTCTTCCATCTATGGTTGGCTGTTCCACATCAGACACATGGTGGAAGGGAACCGTGGAGCAAAGCTGCTCACTTCAGGGCTGCCAGGTTGCAGAACTGGGCAGCAGTGTCAGAGAGGAAAAGATAGGGACCAGATATAGTATCTAAGGCCACAGCACCGCACCTCACCCAGACATGACCCAGGAGCCTGCTTTACAGATCTGCTGATTTTCTTAATTCAGTGAAGTCAACATATTAAGATTAACAGTCACATCAGGGTCCGTCACTGAACTTAAGACAGCACTTTACTTACTCACACTGCTGTATTGTAAAAGGATACAACTCAGAACCAGCCAGATCACCTGGGAACCTTGGACAGGGGATGGGGTGTGCACCCTCCTGCCCACCTCTGAGTGTTCACCAACCCAGAGCTTTCCAAACCCCACAGCTTAGGGAAGCTTCTTTGCACAGGCATGGGTAATCATTAACTCAGTCTGTTCCTTTCCTGGAGGATGGTTCCAAACTTCTAATCTGGATTGGCTTTTTCTAGTGACCAGTCCCCACTGGGGTTCCCACGAAGAGTTGCCTCATTAGAACCAAAGATACTCCTGTCACCCAAGAACTCCCCAGAGATTCAGGAGCTCTGGGTCAGAAATTGGGGCCAAGGAGAGAGGGGATGGCAGAGGGCAGAGGAGAAGTAAAAATGACCAAGATGCAATATATGTATGTACCAATTCCCCAAGATGAATGTCATTTTTATATTTATCATCAATTTTGAAAAAAAAAGAACAAGAATCAGAGAGCAAATCCTAGAATAAAAGATGTTCCTAGAACCTCTATCATTTAGAAATTGCATGTTCTTTACAAGCTACATGCCAGCAAATAGGGATACAAGCCAACCCTTTATTTCTTATTGTAAGTTACAGTATCATGGGACGGGGGGAGTAGTATTTTGATCTATAAAATGTCTGGGATTCTAAAATTCCTCCCCTGAGTAAGTAGAAGTGAATCATCACATGGTCTGGACATCATCTGCCAAGTCACTCGGGCCCCAGTATTCCACAGTTGGCATTCCCCACGGGATCCCAGAGTTTCCTGTCTGGCCAAGGAGTTTAGTCAGTGAGCTGCTCCTTTCACCCAGGCCAGGGTACAATTCCAAAGCACGATTTCTGCTTGTTGCCTTTCGGTTTGGTGTGCGCTCAGCCAAGTGCACCATCCGTAAACTCTGCCTGGTGCTAGGATGATTCAGCCGAGTTCCACGCCGACTCTTGACCTGCACCCTGTGCCCGCTGCTAGCTTCCATCACCTGGAAGAAGGTGTCAAAAGGCTTCCCCCCCGGAGGAGGGCTGCTCAAAGACAGGCTTGTCTTCCTGGTGCTGAGAAGTGCAGCTTTGGTCAGCTCCTTTGGACTGCCCCGTCTGAAGTGGACAGAACCGTGCCCACTGACACATGGGTGGGAGCCTGAGGGAGCCGCCTGTGGATCCCTTTTAGCTAACATCTCATGAGGGCTTCATAATCACAGATCCGTATCCTTTAGCTTCTGACTTCTGGTGCGCTGTGAGATTCCACTGTGGGTGATGGTCAGGAGGGCATCCCACACTCTGGAGAACTGTGCTCCGTACTTGGGACATACACTGCTCCAGAGCCCCTCAACCTTCATTCTCCCCCTTCTCCTCTTTCCCAGCCCGCAGGAACCTTTTAAGACATATGTTTCCCTAGTTGCCCTACCCACGTGAAATTTTAATAGTGCCGATACACTGTTGTTGTGGTTTAGATCTAAAATGTGCCCCCACAGCGTCGTGTGTTTGGAAGGGAATTGGATCACGGGGTGCCATATGCATCAGAGGATAAATCACTGATGAGTTCAGTAGCTGAATCTGTGGATAGGAGCGGGGTCTGGTAGGAAGAGCTGGGCTCAGAGCCAGAAGGGTGTGTTCTGGTCTCCAGCTCCTCCCTCCCCTGTCTGCTTTCTGGCTGCCAGGGGTGCAGCACCTTCTCTGCTGTGTGCCTCTGCCACCCTGTTCCTGCCTTGGAGCCAGCTGACCACAGACTGAAACTGTGAGCCAAAATAATATCTCCTCCTTTAAGATGCAGCATCCGGTGCCCTGGCTGGTGGGAAAGTGACTAGACAGCTTGTATCTGTTTGTGTGCTGTGACTTTGGAAGAGTTACAGACCATCATAATATCTAAAAGTATTTGTCCACTAAAAATCCGTTTTCACCCCATTGGATGTGATGCCGTTCAATGAGATTTTATATTCAAGTCTGGGACAGTTTTGCCCATCCAGCCCCAGCTGTGAATAGAGGTGGTTGGCGGAGGGCAGAGGGTTGGTGTGCATGTACAACAAGTGCTCCTGTCTGAGACCCATGGAGTTAGCTTGCAAAAGTGTCAAATACTGCAAAGAATGGGCCATTGTCCAGTGTATTGAGTTTCAAATTTTCACTTTTACAAATGCTGGGTGACTCTCTATGGGGCGAACATCTTTTTCTGCATTCCAGGTGATTCCAGTATTTTGGTTTTCATTAAGAAGTGCAGTTTAGGGTCAAAGAAACCAGCATTACCGCCCCCATAAGTGCTACCTGTTGCTATCCAGGGCGAGTATATTAGGAATGCATGGGCATCTACGCTCTGTATTGCAGCCAGCATAGAGACATATTGTATTTGGTGATTAGAATGGCAAGGCAATACCTTGTGATTGCTTGAATTCATGTTCTAATGCTCATCAGGCAGGCTGGAATTTTAGAGCCCTTTATCTTGTTTAGTGGTGAGAATAAAATCCATACCCCATGAGTAGCTTAGCGTCAGTCCACCCATTTGGTGGCTAAGGCTTCCCTTTCCTACTGACTTGCCAGGCCTCCCTAATCCTCTTGGAAGTGTTATCTATACTGGGATCACTTCCTGGACTCTCTGTTCTGAATTGCTGACATCTTAATGGTGGCATCTGCTTGGCTTTTAGAAATAGGTTTTGAATGAATGCTCTCTGAAGGCAAATGTGCATGTAGAGATTAATTTATGTATCTGCAGTCTGGTAAATTCTTGCTTGTAGACACCTGCACTGTCTTTACCGGCTGGGGCTAAGACAAGGCTGTGACCCAGCTTCTGGTAGAGTTGTCCTTTTGAGCAGTTCTGAGGATACAGAATGTCACACTGATGACTCATTAAATTCAAGCAATGCCCTGAAGGCTCAATTTTGTCTGCAAAGTTGACCAAGTCCACAATTGTGATTAGTATCAGCTTTAGCATGAAAGATCCAACAGATAATAAATTCAACAAAAAAGCAACAAGGAAAAGACATCATTCATTCACTCATTTGATAAGTACATCCCGAGTGCCTGTGATGGTGTTGAATATCCAAAGATATTTTACAGCTGCTCCCTGACCTTGCAGAATTCACAGCCCAAGTGGAAGTCAGGCATGCAAATCAACTACTGGGATACAAGAGAATGAATTCTGAAAGAGATGGACCTTAAATTAGGAGAACACACACACACGCACACACACACATGCACACACACAACTCTGGCTAGTGAGATGAGAAAGAGTCAGAAATAAAAGAACATGACGTTTCAGCTCTGTCCTAAAGACAAGACAGTATTTGCCAGGTACAGTCGTGGAGGAAAGCTTCCTGGATGAGGGAACAGTGAGTATGTGGGAATAGGGCCTCAGAAGCATGGCATTTTGTGCAAAGGTGGGGAACAAAAGTATACAAAAGAGATACGGAGGCTTGAAATCTGTGTGGAGGTGGTTTCTCTATTTTTGGTCTTAAGATGCCACTGAAATTTATGAAGCATGATCAGATCGGCTCTGGGGCGAGTAATTGCTTCTGTCATGTACAACTGGGCATTATGAGGTCCAGGGAGGAGCAGGTGTGACATGTGGTCATGTGAGGTGGGAGGTGCTGATTGGACAAGGAGGTACAGTGTAAGGGAGTCATGCATTGCTTAACAGTGGGGTGTGCTCCAGGAAACCTATTGTTAAGCAATTTCGTTGTTGTGTTAACATTATTAGGAATCTACACACACCTAGCTAGTGTGGCCTATACACACCTGAGCTCATGGGCTTCACACACACACACACACACACACACATGAGATGTGATTGAAAAATATGTGAGTTTAAATTTTAAAATGTATTACAGTGTGATGCAGCACCCCTAATTCCCTGAAAATATTCCCCCTCACTCCACACACACTTATCCCATCATTCTTGCCACTTTCTCTTTAAACATTTTTTTTTTTTATTCTAGCCACTTTCAGAAGCAGTTTTAAAGTCCTCTTTCTGGAGTGTCTTTTGTTGTACTGTCCTGACTGTCTCAGTGTCCTGAATTGACTCAAGATGTTTTGACTTTGAGATGAGCCAGAAGTCACACAGTGCCAGCTCTGGTGAATAAGGTGGAGGAGGACACTGTAATGTTTCTGCAAGCTCATCTTCCTGGTGGACAGCACTGGCAGAAGCCGTTGGTATATTTTTGATCGTACCTCATCACACACGTAGGAAAAAGGACTTTCAGAACTGCTTCCGAAAGTGGCAAGAATGATGTATGTTCAAATCAAGGAGGAAGATTTTGAGGGTGATTAATGGCAATGTGTCTCTTCACTGAAGTGAATTTTTAAAGGGTTAAATGTTCATCTTAGTTTTGATCGCCCGTTTTATGTATGGTATAATATATTGCTCCTAGAGCCACGATGAACAAACATGAGGTTAAATCAAGCACAAGAGAAAATTAGGCCATCAGGAAGTGTGATAAGCTGGATACAGACAAAACTACTTTTGGAATCATGCAGGACACTGTTGCACAGTAAACTTGGTCACTAGAAGGTGTGTATTCTAAAATAATGACAAAGGTATAGTAAGGTAAATATATAAGCAGCAGCCATTTATTATTATAATTAAGTATTGTGGACCATACATAATTATATGTGCTGCATGCTTTTATATGACTGGGAGTTTGTTTATGCCAGCCTGACCACAATCAACATCAGTGACAGTACAGTGACAGTCCAGTGGCTATCCTGTCACTAGATTATGAAGATGTTTATATCTCCATTATAATCATATGCATTCATGGCAGCATATACAGATGTCATTGATCGAAATGGTGTTACAGGGTGTATAACTGTACTGACAGATAGAAATTTGAGATATTAGATGTACTAGCAATTTCTGTTTTTTTGTGGTTCTTTGGCGTTTTTAAAATGTTGAACAATTTTCAGCAATGCCACCAGCTCTCCTTTATTAACCGTGGCCATATGTGTGGAAGAACAAAGAGATACTCCACTGGGCTCAGCAAAGCAGGTTCAGTTGCTTTTCCACTCATACTGATGTCTTCTCTTTCCAGGGGATGGCCAGGTGGATTTTGATGAATTCATGACAATTCTTGGGCCCAAACTGGTGTCTTCAGAAGGGCGTGATGGTTTTCTCGGGAACACAATAGATAGCATATTCTGGCAGGTAAGTGAGACTTTTTTAAAGATGAATTGTGGCAATGTGGGGTTAACTGACTCAGTTCTTGGGTTTCTGTTCAGCCCATGAATTTCTCTTCTGGACTAGAATGACTTACCCTCACTCTTGCGGTAATTCCTTGTCTAAGTTGAAGTCCAAACTAGACCCTCTGAACAAAGCATCTAAACTACACTCATTTAAGTTCTGGAGCAGTGAAATAGCTTCCCATTTTTTATTTGATAGCAAAAATTCTACACTTGAGAAATTCTTCCCTTTCTGATTCACAAAAATTGTTTTTCCTGAGGGACACATGAAAAGGCACAAGGACACTATCTCAGTCTGTTCTGTGCTTGACCTTGTCACCAGGAGGTCCTTGCTGAGATGATGCCTGGTAGCCCCCTAGGTTGGGGTTTTGTTGCCCTTAATGATAAAATGGTATTATCAAAAAATTTGTATTTGATGTTTCTCAATGTGCTTCTCTTTCTATTTTGTGAAAATTCTCTGAGGAGATTCCTCATATCTGCAATTCTAATTATTAAAATGCTATGAAATCATTTTCATATTTGTTGTCTAATGTTAAAATGGGGCTTATTCCATGATTATGGGATCTGGGGAATGGGTTGTTAGTTATTGTTTTCAAAATTTGTCAAATTAAATTGTTACTGATTAGACCTGTAAAAGACCATTCAAATACAGCATGGTTTCTTTAATTTTTTTGACACATCTTTTTCTGTACTAAAGATCTTTCTCTAACCTAGATAGGGGTTGGAGTATGTTTTGGTTTTTTGTTTTGCTTTGTTTTGTTTTTGGTCTTTTTGAGACAGGGTCTTGCTATGCAGTTCAGGTTGGCCTTGAGTTCATTTTGTAACCCAGGCTGGTCTCGAATTTGCAACAGTCCTCCTGCCTCAGTCTCCTGAGTGCTGGGATTACAGGTGTGAGCCACCATGCCTGGCTTGTACCTTTTGTCTTCCCATATAGTCATCCTACATACAGCCACAAGTATTAAGAACTTGTTACAACTGTGTGCTCTATCAGTCATTACAAAAAGCACTTAAGACTCAGTTTTGAATGTTTAAGAATTTGACCCGGGAAATACCATTAAGAGAGAAAGTAATGAAGCAATCAGTGACTGTGACCATCACTAGACTATAATCTCTTTGAACGCCAGATTTCATTGTCATAGCCCCTTCTCAGCCTAGCACATGGCCCACAGCAGGCTCTCAGTACCTTTTTTTCCCAGTAGAATGAATAGGAGTTCAAGAAAGGAGAAAAATGAGACTTCAAGGCTCTGATAAGGCCTCAGGAAATGGGGCCATTTGCTTTGAGCCTTGAAACATGGGTGGCACGTCATACAGAGAGAGAAAAGAGGACGTTCTATGATATGTCACAGTGGGAGTTTGAAAAGAGATGGAGGTGATGAGCACAGAGCTATGGTTGGCTAAAACCATGAAGGAAAGACCTGAAGACTCCCGGGCAGAGTGGACTAGGACTGTGAAGAAGAGACAAAGCAGAGTCCAGAGTTCCCAGTTTGCTGTGCTAGACAGGACTAGGAGCATGGGCTGCAGACAAGTCTTTGTGGGGCTGACATCTAAACTGAACCTGCTGAGTGAGGGTTGGTCCTCCAGAAGGAGGAGAAAAGTGCCGATAGCTGCCTTGGGTCAGGGCTGCAATGCTGGCAAGAGGCCAGGGCTGAAAATCCCACTTCGGGCTTCGTCGGAGCAGTGGGTGAAGTCATAGGCAAGGATGACCTCCCTGGGGGAAGCTGCAGGAACTCGGGTGAGCAGAGCTAGGACGCCGTCCCGTGTGCACCCTGGGACAGGAGAGAGTGGACAGAGCCCAGGAACTCCACACTGCTGAGTGCATTCAGAGAACGCTGTCTCCTGGAGCTGATGTTAGCATCAGGAATTTCTCTGGGACCCTAGTCCCCATGGAATGAGACTATTTCACAGCTCATGTAGCCCTTCAGTTATGCCTTGATGTGCCTCAGCAACTGGAAGGGCAGCCAATCTATGGCAGAGGTAAAAATGAGCAGGTGTCAGGATGATGGAGAAACACTGCTTCCCCTCTGTGCATATTTTCAGTGGCTTCCATCTGGGTCCACTCTGGAGGGACAAATTACTTCCCACCCTGGCTGCCCTCTATTCCCTGAGATGCTTTCCACCCTCTGCCCCATCCTCTGGGCCCACTCTGACCTAAAAGAATACTCCAAGGCCTCCCAAGCTCTGAACATTCTTGCCGGTGCCATCTTGGAGAGAAAGGAGCTGTGAGTACCCATTCTACGCCCATCCTCCATGTTGCTCACAGTGCCACGTTCAGAGGACAAGGGCAGATTTCTCTTTCACTGTAGTGGCTGCCTCTGGCATAATTTGGATGTGATTCTGTGCTCACCTGTGTTTTTGTCTTACCAAAGACTGCCCTCATCCAGGTTGGTAAGATGTGATGTTCAAAAGGGAGAGGAGGGAAAAAACACCAACCTGAAATATATAAACAAATGCTGGAAGGCAGACTTGGGGCTGTACCTTTTCTCTTCTGCCGGCACCCAGCAAGCTCAGAATTTTATGACCAGCAAGCGCCGTCAGAAGCACCCTTCCGTTCTCGGTGCTCTGCCTCCCTTGCCACTCCCTTACTGCCCACCCATTCAGAGACGGCACATAAACATCCACCCCACCAGATCCTTCCTGGAAAAAAAATGTTCATATTCTCATTGTCTGAGTGATCTCTGGAGTTTAAAAGAAAGCTGTGCATGTGTAAATTCGCATGCGTGTATGTGACAAAACTTCTGCATGTGGGCGTCCATTTCCCTAGCCACAGTAGTAGCTCATGGTGTAAGAAAGAAGAGCAGAAAGGAAGCTTTCTGCCTGTGGATATCCAGGCAGGGGACGCTGATATTAAGACCCAAGCAAGCTTCTCATCAGAGTCAAATTCAGGTTTCCATGGAAACAAACAGGTATATCTGGAAGGTATACTTGTGATATATGGCTGCACAATACACGATGCCAAAATCTAGGGACTGAAAACAGCAATAAATATTTGCTAGGTAGCAGAGTTTCTATCGGTCAGGAATTGGAAAGCAATTTAGCTGAGAGTTTCTGGCTTGGGGTGTCTCAGGCAGTGGCCATCAAGGGGCTTGACTGGAGCTATGGTCACCTGAAGACTTGCCTGGGTGGCTCACTCCCATGGCTAGAAAGGTGATACTGGCTGTTGAGAGGAGGTCTGGGATCTCCATCATGTAGATCTTCCTCAGTGCTGCTTGGGTTTCCTCTTGTCATGGCAGCTGGCTTCTCTCCAAGCAAATGGTCCAAGAAAGGAATAGGTAGAGGATTGATGACTTTTATGACCTTGCTTTGGAAGACAAAGCACATCATTTCTGCAGTATCCTCTTAGCTAACCAGGTCATCCCCATGTGGGTGGAGACAGTTCCCTGGTGAATACCAGGAGGCACCAGGACCAAATATCATTGGGGACATTTGGGGGAGACTGGGTGTCAGGGTTAGGGTTAGGGTTAGGGTTAGGGTTAGGGTTAGGGTTAGGGTTAGGTAAAGATTCTGTCATTGGGCTTCTCCTTCTGATTCCACATTGCTGTCACAAGCATTTCAATTTCCCTGAGCTTTGATCTCTTCCTGCCTCAGCAGAAACCTGTGACCAAGGCAATTGTTCCTGTTATTAAGAAGTAATCTTACCTAGCATTGCTCATCTTCCTAATTCAATCTCTTTTCCAGAGCTTTTTCCTTACTGGTGTTCTAGCCTACACTGCCAAGGTTAAAATAGCATCACATGGAATTCTGCAAAACAAACAAACAAACAAACAAAGCAACTACTTATCACTTAGTGCTGGTCCCAATATCATGAGCTGCTTCCTCTTTTCAGGGAGCTGGTATCTATGAAAATGAGACGCAACTGGCTACAAATATAGCCCCCTCCTCAAAGAAGATGGTCTCCTGGCCATGCCGCAGTGTCCCACTCGGCCCCCTGTGTGTGATGTTCACTGAGTTCCAGATGCTCTTATGTATTCATTTATCGAGGTTTTGTGTGTTTGTGGATACTGTCGTGATATAGGGGAGAGAAAATGGGAAGTTGTGCTTGAAGTTGGCCTTAGGATTTGCTATACCGAAAGCATGAGGAGAAGGGAAGGGGAGGGGTAAAGAGGAGTAGATTCAGGGCGGGGGAACACTGTCCTGCTTGATGCTGTGGATTGATAGTAACGACTGAGAAGTGGGCTCCTCAGGGGCACTGATGCTCCATCGTTTCTGTGCTCTCATCACCAAGACCCCAGCTGTTTTCCAGAAGGGGTAGATGCCCCTCATGGCAGAGGAGAGAACCCCACTACTGGATCACAGAGTTTACACAGCTCCCATGTGGCCTTTTGTATGTCCTCCTCCTTGACCTCCAGAGCAGTGCAGCCCTGTTCTGCAGTGAGGTCACGGGCTGCAGACAGTGGCAAGGTTAATAGCGAGCAAGGATCGCAGGAGATTGAACAGCTTCTCCCATCCCAGGGGCCAGCCAGCACTTCTGTTAAATTCTTTGCCTCTGAAGGAGAGAAATGAGTCCCATACACAGCTAGGAGTGGTTTGTGTCTGAAACCTCAGCCAGCGCAGTGCTGCAGAACCCAGAATGGTACTGCAGAACTGATCACTTTTTACCTTCTTCACAGTTAAGCCTTCCTCATGGAGATCGCTGATTTAGAGGTTCTGTTTTAAGAAATGAAGCACCTTCATGTTTTGCAAACATACGGACCCATTCATGAGATGACACTGGACGTGTTGGAATAAATGTGGAAATGAGAAATCCATGATGCTTTTCTGGGCTTTGTGTGTGCCCAGGACATTTAGGGCCACAAAGCCCAGGGAGCCAGAATTTAAGCTGCCATGGCAGCAGTGAGTTATCTCTCAGCTGTGTGCAGTGTGCAGGGCCCTGTAAATTATCCTAACATAAACGTGCATGATTTACCATCCCCGGATTGGTCCAGATCAAGGGCTGGGATTGGGCCCCGATGTCAAGCCACGGGAATGCTCAGGACCCCTCCGGTTTCCACTCCTTATCCTGTGTGGGAGAACATGCAGCAGATCTGTCAAAACACCTGCAGCTCCACCCAGGAATCTTTCCAGGATGGCCTCTGTCTCCCTATTCTACTCCCCCCTTTTTTTTTTGAGGTGCCAAGGATTGAGTCCAAGGCCTTCACCCTGAGCTACATGTTCAGCCATTTTGGAGTTTTCAGTTTGTTTCAGGGTCTTGGGAAATTGCTAAATTGCCCAGACTGGGCTTGAACATGGCATCCTCCTGGCTCAGCCTCCCATAGTGTTGGGACTATAGGCATGTACCGCCATGCCTGGCTGCATCCCTCATTCTTGTCTTGGTCTTGTGTCTCCCCAACTATCCATTTCTGCTTTGGTCCTGGACTCATGGTTGCTGCTGTGATCCAAAGCCAGGCCTCCCAGTCCAGGGCCCAAGGCCTTGGCCTGAGCAGTTGCCGTGCTGGGTTCACGGCTATGGCTGAGACATGCAGGAGAGCTGGCCTTACAATTCTTGCCTCATGGAAAGTTCAGAGCATACTTCATGCTCCATGTTCATGACATGAAAGGGAGAAACTCACAAAGCTGCAGGTATAATATGATCCCACATGTGTTAGGCATAAAAGGACCTGAAGGAAGTGGAGCAGATGTTAACAGTGACTCTTCGTGTGTAGTAGAATGATGGACGACCACATTTTTCTGTATTTTCTAAAATCTCAGCAATGAGCATGTGTCACATCCATAATTGAAGGAAAAGGAAAAAGCCCCAAGCTAACCAAGTATCTGTTACTATCTGTAATTTCCTCATCTCTATAACTGGAGATTACCGGCCCCAATGGAGAGATGATTGGTAAGACTTGCAGGAAAAACAAAACTGATAAAATAACATTCATTCACGTGAAGCATTTGTTGCATATATTCAAGACCCAGCAAATGTAAGAACATGCACCTCCCTTCCTTCTCCTTCTCCTTCTCCTTCTCCTTCTCCTTCTCCTTCTCCTTCTCCTTCTCCTTCTCCTTCTCCTTCTCCTTCTCCTTCTCCTTCTCCTTCTCCTTCTCCTTCTCCTTCTCCTTCTCCTTCTCCTTCTCCTTCTCCTTCTCCTTCTCCTTCTCCTTCTTCTCCTTCTCCTCCTTCTCCTTCTCCTCCTTCTCCTTCTCCTCCTTCTCCTTCTCCTTCTCCTTCTCCTTCTCCTTCTCCTTCTCCTTCTCCTCCTCCTTCCCCTTTTCTCCTCTCTCTCTCTAATTTTAGGAGTAGCTCACATTCTAGTAGCACATCTTTCTTCATGTCAAATCTGTACCAGCAGGACTGTTCTCCCGCAGTATTTCTTCAATGTCCCAGTCTGTCGCAGTTTTGGATCCAAACCCTTCCGTTCTTCACCTAATGGAAGGCAGCTCGCTTTCAGCAGCAGTGCCCATCACAAGGCCTGTTAGACTCGGTGAGCTGTTGAATCCCATAGTCATTTTACTAAGCATGAAGCAAGGAGTGTAGGGAGTAGCGGGATTGCGGCCAACAGCAGTTCTCAAAGAGACGGGGACTTGTTAGAAACGCAGATTTTCAGGCCTCGCCCCAGCCCCTCCAGCAACCCCAGCAGTCTGGGATTCTGTAGTCCCTAAGTGACTCTGAGCCCAGTTTGAGAGCCACAAACTCACAGGATTTTCAGAAGCCTGATTTGGGAGCACACCAAGCCAGCTTACTGTGTGATTCTGACTTTGTCTGCTTTCTGTGCTTGGTAATTTGAGTTGTTTTCTATCCATAGTATTTTCTAGCCAGTACTGGGCAGCTTAAGCCAGGGCCTTTTCACTGAGCTACAGTCCCAGCTCTTTTATTTTTTAATTTGAGGCAGGGTCTCACTAAGATGCCAACTTGCCTGGCTTGGGCTTGCACTTGCAGTCTTCCTGTCTGTGTGTCAGCTTCCCAGAGCACTGGGGTCACAGGTGTGTGCCATTGGACCTGGCTTTTTAAATCAGTATTTGAACAAATTTTTTTTTATTAGTACATGTTTGCCATATATAATAATGATGTTCATCTTGGGGAACTGGTGCATGTATACAACACATCTGAATTCTTTTTATTTCCCCCTCCCTCCCTCTATTCCCCACTTTCATCCCTTAATCCCCTCCCTGTTTTCAAAAGATCTGTCTCCCCATTTCTCATTATCTATATTTTATTTTGCCCTTTAAATCCTTTATACTTTGAGTTTCTATAGAAGAGAAACCATGAGAAATGTAATCTTATGTCTGATCTCACTTAACATAATTGTATCCGTATAGTTAAGTGTAATTGATCTTTAGCCTCTATAATGCTATAGTTTTAATTGGTTTTAAATGGTAATGACATTACGTGTCAGAATGGAGTTAATTTCTAGGGAAGGAGGGTTAAATAAAATTTGTAGGAGGCCTGAGATGACAACTGAGTACCTTTCCTGGGCCCACTGTTCACAGGAACTGAGCTTCGGTTGGTTGCAGGAGGCCCTTGGCCAATTAACCAAAGTGGTAAACCAATGGCTGATTGACTGCACTGTAGCCAATTAAGTTGTTTTCCATGCTCACTTCCCTTTTTCTATAAATGCTGTCTGGTCAGCAACTGTCTCCAGTTGGCAGGCTCAGTCAGAACCTGGTTCTGGAACTGCCTAATTGATAAATCATGTTGTGTTTATCTTTGCTCAGATAAACTGTACTAAGTTTAATTGGCCTGAGGAATTTTCCTTTTAACAGGAATGACTTTCTGAACATTAAAGCAATGGAAGGATAATAAACAGAACTACTTAAGCTGTTAAATTAGAAGAATATTTTAAAATGTAGCAAATGCCCAAGAATATGGCAGGGAAAGTAAAGGGCATTTGTAAAGCAACACGAAAACTTCTGAAGATGACAACAGAGAAGAGGAAACAATGGACCACTGAGAGATACAGTCAATGAACACATTAAAACAGTTCCTCCTCATCAAAAATCTAAGCAATGCCCACTGACAAATAGTGGAATAATAGTTTTCTCCTATCAGATAGGGAAAGAATAAATCCATCGTTAAATGGAAATTTCTTTTGACCAATTAACTTTAGTAGGGTTTATTTGTGCAGAATAAATAAATAAATAAATAAATAAATAAAAAACAAATATACAGTTTGTGAACTGGGCAGCTTCCAGAACCACAGCAGATTCTGAGGAAGCCAACCAGTGATAAGATCTGAGAGCATTTATAGAAAAATGAAAGGCATGGAAAACCACCTCAGTCAACCAGCTAGTTGGTTATAGCTTAACTAGTTAAACCGAGTCACAATTCGTAGATCTTTTGCAAATGAGAAGGAGACCAAGAGATAGCAGAGCCAAGGGGAGAAGGGGGAGGGGGCAGAGAAACAATTAAGATGTGCTTTGTACATGCACCAGCTTTTCATGGTGAGTGTAATTTTTGTGTACTACAAATATGCACTAATAAAAATAAACAAAGTTTTAAAAATTTGCCACAGGTCTCCTATCAACCAAAAGCTCAGCTACTGTGATTAAACTCCAGCTTGGTTTGGTCTGACATTGCCTAATGCAGAAGCCTCATCTGAACCCACCTCCTGCCACGGTTTTATGCGCAGCGCTGTTACAGTGGGATCAAATGGGCAGGCTCAGACACTACTGGTACAAGTATCAACTGTACAGCTTCTCTAAAAACTACCTGGTGATACTTAGCCACAACCTTTTGGCATGTTTAAACCGTATAATTAAAAAGAAGTCCATGTCTAGGAACCTATCATATAAAATCAGAATTATAGAAAAATGAGGCTATAAAGATGGAGTATTGTACATTTATTAAAAATAATACTTTCACTTTATATTCAGTGAAAAAAGCCGAGAGAGAGATTGAATGTACAGTGTAATTACATGGCTATTCTATACTATATATTCATTTATATTCATCTGTTATACACTCTTTTATAGTTGTTCGTATTCATCTATTATATGTCCACTTGTATCCATAGAGAGAAAAAGCTGGAGAAAATATAAATCTGAAGGTACTTGTACTATTGATTGCACTAAAAGTGAATGTAAATGTATGTATTTTGTGAAATTTCTCCAGTTAAGCTGTATGATCTGTTTTTTTATGTCATAAAGTTAGCAAATTAACAGAATCACATTATAAAACAACTGTTTCAATAGCAAAATAAAAAGAGTGATTGGAGTCAAGTTTTTAATACATATGCCTATTTTAACATTTTTTGTTATTATGAATAGGATTTTAATTTTTCAGTGCCTATTTCTTCTTTGTACTGGTAGGGTAAGAAGGAGCTTTGGGATTTGAACTTGTATCTGCTTGCCTTACTGAATTCACCTTTAGCAAGTGTAGTCTATTTGGGCTGCTGTAACAAAACATAGCATCTAAACAATAAACAATCACTTCTCATAATTCTGTGAGCTGGAAGCACGATCACATTCTGGTGAGGACTCTTTTCTGGGTTGTGGACTTCTCACTTCCTCACACAGGAGAAAGGGCAAGAGAGATATGCAAGGTCTCTGTTGTAAGGGCACTAATCTCTTTCATGATGGCTCTACCTCCTGACCTAATTTCCTGTCCAAGCCCCTCACTTCCTGGAACCGTCACATTGGTGGTTAGGATTTCTGTATATGAGTTTGGGGGAACAATAACAGTCAGTTGATTTTCTTAGGTTCTCTGTGTCTGCAGTGACTTTGCCTACAAATTGCAGCTACCTGCATGGATCCCAGACTTTGATTCAGGAAAAAAAAAAAAAAAAAATCCAAGCAAATCATGACTGTAAGAAAGCCCTAGCAAATATCCTTTGAATTTTTTTTAATAGGCAGACAGTAGCTAAGGAAATGATGAGGAAAAGAAAGGAGGAGCAGTCCACTGCGGAGCCTGGGATGAGGTCCACTCTCTGACTTAAACATTAACCCATCACCCGGGCTACCCAGGTCTAAATGCAAAGGGAGAAGGTGGCCGGGTCTTTTTGGTGTTTTTTTTTTTTTTTTGCCTTTTGGGACAGGGTCTCACTATGCAGTTCAGGCTGCCTTGAGCTCACTTTGTAACCCAGGCTGGTCTCAAACTTGCAACGATCCTCCTGCCTCAATCTCCCAAGTGCTGGGATTATAGGTGTGCACCACCACAACCAGGTTGGGCCTGCAAACTTTATAAATGTTATAGATCTCAAAAACATAGTTATTTTAGTGTGATAAGATTAATTTATTAACTTTCTATCATTTTCTGTGATCTACAATAATTTTATACAGTATGGGATTTGCTTATGACTTTGAATTTGGGCAGGGTGAGTTCATAAACCACATTGATCTAGTGGTAATGCTTTTTTCTTTTTTGAGGCAATTCATTCATAAACATTAATTGTCCTCAGTCTATTTTGAAAATTTATATTATCTTCAGGAAGTTAACAATTCCCTCAGAATTACTCAGATTCTCTGAAAATATTCTCACTATTATTGTGGCTTCCCTTAATTGAAAATTTTTTTTCCTTTGTGTGAATTTGATATGCAAGATGGTTGACTATTCTAGGGAATTTTGGAGAGAATAAACAATTCTTTTTTTATTCTTGCTTTCTATTCTGCCATTTTATTTCCTTTCTCTTTTATTTCCCTCTTTCTTCTGATTATTTATAAAATTCTGATTATTTTGTTATTGTTTTCATTGATTAAGGAACTTAGTTATGCAGTTCAGCTATGCATATGATAGGTTTACTACCGTCTTGTGGTTCTGACATGTAATGTTATTACTTACTATATAGTCTATACTTGGATTTCTTCACTCACTAGTTGAAGAATATTATTGGATACTTTATTTAAACTCTGCCTATTAATTTCTTAGTTTTTGCACAGCAGTCATATAATGTCTGTAATATCTTTGCCCTGCTTATTGAGTCTATTTATTGTTTCTCGGTCTGTATTGTTTTAGCAAGTATGGGGGTTAAGTAGGCTGTTTTCACATCTGTAGGAGACAGAATTGTATCACTGTGTATGTTATGTCCTTTTTGTAAAAATAGTTGTATTAAAATCTTGAATTTTCTGGTTTATTTTATATACCCCTTCTATCTTAGATTAATCATGTTAAAGTATGTTTCAGTTCTCTTTCTTTTAATTTCTCTTTATGTGCTTGTCTGTGTGCATCTGATATTGTTACTCTTTCTTTGATTGATTGACTGATCCATTCAACAGATGCCTATGGCAGTCTCATGGTTGGATAGAGCTTGAATAGAATGGAACAATAGACAAGCTTGAAGACCTCGGCTGAAAACAAGTCTCTTGCTCTAGTGGAATTTATATTCTAGAGTAAGAGCTTCAGATTAATGGATAATAAGCAAGATAATATCAGATAACATCGAGTTTCATAAGTACATTACAGTGGCTAAGGCCATAGAGGAGAACCAGGAATGAAAGGCAGCCTTTAAGAAGGTACAAACATTACTTCGACTTGTGTTCCATTGGCCAGACGTTAGTCGTATGCTTCACCAGAAGCTGGCCATGTTGCCACTCCCCACAGGCAGGAAGAACCAAATAAAATTCATTGGTGAGGTTCAATATTGACCTTATGGGCACATTTCGTTCAGTTCTTGTCCAATTCAGTGTGCAGCTGGAATCATGGAAAGAATAAAGTTCGTGAACTGAGGTACCGCTGTACATTCTTGGTTACTCTTTGGGAAAAAGAGTACAGGGGCAAGAATGGAGCTGAAAACCCAGTTAGAAAATGATTTCAGGAGTGTTGGAGATAAGCTGATGGCTTGAGCTAGGGCCAGAGTAGCTGAGGTGTTGAGAAGGAACAGACATAAGCTTTGTTTTGAAGGAACTATTCACCAAATGTAAGTGCGGCCTTGTTGTAACGAATCTGTTATTACATTTATACCTGTCAATAGGCTTCTTGGCCAATAAACTGTTTTTGTCTTGAATGAATGTTCTTTCTTTATTATTAATACTAACCTGATCTCATTTGCTTTCTATTTGTTTTTACTGGGTATATCCATCCTTTTCTTTACCAAAAAATTTTATCTTTTTTACTTCTTGTAAGTCTCCCCCTTTTAATAAGAATTGTAGTGTCAGATTAATTTTTATAAGCCAGTCTAGGAGAATTGGCCTTTTAGTAGTGTGGTTTAATCCATCAGCAATCCTTTTATAGCAGGAGCTTGTTCACAGTTCAGTGGCCTTATATTAGTATTTTTTGGTTTTAAGCAATTTCCTTTGTTTTCTTTTGCTATATTGATTGTTTTGTATGTTTTAGCCCCTAAATTAATTAAAAAGATAGCTGTCTGCTGTCTTTGTTATTCTTTTACTACTGATTGCCTTTACCTTTGTGAAATATATATTTGAATTATATTTGTCTTAATATGAAACCTTCTGACTTTTCCTAAAAGAAAAATTGGCTTATATTTACCTTCATTCACTTCCAAACATCTGTAATGGCTTTGATGGGTTTTATTGAAATGACTGTGGATTCGCACGCAGTTCTAAGAAATAACTCAGAATGATCCCATCAATGCTCTGCCCGGTCTGCTCTAGTGGTTAAATTTTGCAAAGCCGTTGCACAGACTTGGGATCACCTGTGTGAAACACTCACAACCTAAAGTGTTCTGGATTTCAGTATTCTTTTTCCAGTTTTGCAGACTTCCATGTACATGGTATCTTGGGGCTAGGGCCCAAAGTCTAAGCACACAACTCATTCATCTTCCATGTGCTCTTTACAAACATTGCCCAAAGATAATATCAGATATTATTTTTTAGCACACTTGCATTTTGACTATGACCTATTGCATGAGGTCAGTTGAGGAATTTTCTACTTTGAGCATAATGATAATGCTCAGAAAGTTTCAGATTTTGGAGCTTTTGGGATTGTGGATTTTTCACATTAGGGATGCAGAGTGTGCACACCGTCATCACCGGGATGTTGGTGTTGATGCCAACTACCCAGTGTCTTTGGATTTCCCAGCCCATCATTGATTTCCTACTTGTACTCCTGTGTGGGTGTATGTTTACGATTTGCTCTGTCTATCGTATATATGAGGGTTTGTGCATCCACCACCACAATCCAGATTCCAAACAGGTTTATCACCCTCTATGAACACACCCCCACTCTGCCCCACTCTATTTCCTGTCCATCACTGTTCTGTTTTACATCTCTAAAATTGTATCATCTCAAAACTTATATAAATGGAGTCCTATAGTATGTAACTTTGGGGTAGATTTTTTAAACTTGAGAGTCATCCAAGTTATTGTATCAGTACATTTTCCTTGCTGAGTAGTAGTTCATCGCTTCTATATACCACAGTTAATTGAAACATTTAGCGGTAGACATCTGGGCTATTTCAAGTTTGGGGTACTGCAAGTAAACTTGGTTCTTATGGAAGTATGTGTTTTTATTTCTGTATGACAAATGACTTTGGGTGTAATTACTGCATTGTATGGTGGTGGCATCTTTTATTTTACAAGAATATGCCAATTTTTTCCAGAGTCTTGGTAGCAGTTTACATTCTCACAGGGCCATGCGTGAGTGAGATACCATTTTTCCATATCCTCACCAGCTTAGATTCTGGCACTATTTATTTTTCTTTTTTAAAATAAGCCATTTTGGTCAATGTGGAGCAATATGTCATTGTGATTTCAATTTGCATTTTGCGGGTGGCTAGTCTCACCCAATGATTAGTTGCCTTCTGTATATCCTTTTCTGTGAAGTGTCTGTTGCTGTCTTTTGCCCAGTCCTGACTGGGGACTTACAGTCATCCGTTTTGCTCCCTTGTTGAATTTTGAGAATTCTTCTTTGTTGGATACCTTTGTACACAGCTTCTCCCAATACGTAGCTTACCTTTTCATCCTCTTCACTTGGCTCTGACAGAACAAAAGTTTTTAATTTTGATTTGGTTCAATCTATTCATTTTCCCTTTTATGGATTGTGCTTTTGATGTCGCACTTAAACCCTAGAACCTCAAGATGTTTTGTCTTTTTTTTTTTCTAAAAGTTTCATGATTTTTTTTAGTGTATGTTTGTAATACATAATGATCACATTTGCTGTGGGGGACTCGGAACATGCATATATCATATCTTGATCATTTTCAAGCCCTTGCCTTCCCCACACCCTCCCTCTTGGCCCTTCCTCCAGCCCCTTTTCTATCTCCAAGAAGTTTTACATTTAAGTCTATGCTCAATATTAGGTTAACTTTTGGATAAGATATAAAGTTCAGGTCAAACTTTATGCTTTTACTTACAGATATCTTCTCATTCCAGACAATTTGCTGAAAAAGCTCTCCTTTCTTCATTGAATTGCTTTGACAACTTTGTCAAAAATAAATTGGTTACATTAATGTGAGTCTATTTTGGGGATCTCTATTCTGCTCCATTGATTATGTGTCTATCCCTCTGCCAATATCACACTGATTTAATTACTCTCGCTATATATTAAGCTTTCATAGGAAAGAAGCTATTCTTCTCAGTTTATTCTTTCCCATCAAGATCATTTTAGCTGCTCTAGGGTCTATGTCATTCTATATAAATTCTAAAAGAAGCTTACCTATGTGCACTCAGAACTTTCTGGGATATTGGTAATAATTGCATTAAAATTATAGATGCAGTTTGGGAGAATTTACATCATTATAGTACTGAATTGTTACAGTCTATGAACACAATATGCCTCTCCATTTATTTAATTCTCTGATTTCTTTTATCCACCTCTTAGAATTTTCTGCACACAGATTCCTTGCTTTTTTGACAAATGTATAACTAAGTAGTAGTTCATCTTTGGAGTGAATATAGCATGTTCATTAGTAGCAAATAGAAGTTTAATTTATTTTTACTTCTTGATCATTTAAAAATTAATTTTATTTGAAAAATAAGAATTGTCAAGGTATATAGGATATTTTATATAGGTATATGTGGTGGAACAGTTGAGTCAAGCTAATTAACATTTTCAGTACCTAGCATTTTTTTTTTGCATGGTAAGACAATCCAAAATGTACTATCTTAGCCATTTTCAGTAGTACAAATCATTGTTATTAATTAGTCGCCATATTGTAGAGCAGCTGTTTTGAACTTCTTCTTCCTGAAATTTTGTATCCTTTAACCAGCATCTCTACACAAACCCAAGCCCTTCCAGTCTCTAATAACTTCCATGCTCCTCTGCTTCTATGATTTTGACATTTTAGATTTCATGTATAGTGAGATAGATCATTTAGTGTTAGTCTTTCTGTAACTTAGCATCATGTGCTTGAAGTTCATTCATTTTGTCACAAGTGATAAGAACATATGACTTTTTTCTCCTTTAATTTGTGACTAATGAAATAATAATTGCATTGATTTATTTGGCAAGGGGATGCTGGTGATCAAACCCAGGGTTTTGTGTGTTTAAGGCAGGGTGCTGTACCACTGAGCACCCCCAGCTCACACTGATTGATTTTTGACTGCTGAACCAATTTTGCACACCCATGGTGAACATTACTTGGTTATGGTGTGTAATCCTTTCTATATGCCTTTGGAATCAGTTTGCTAGTATTTTGGTACATTTCTTACATCTAAGTTCACAAGAGATGTACTTTGTTGTAGTCAGGGTTTGCAAGGGAATAGATTTAATGCAGGACATATAATTTATAGGATTGTTTTATAACATTCACCCAAAAAATCAAATGCTGCAGAAGAGTGCAAGAGGTCTGACCACGCACTACAGCCCCAAAGAATCCAACTGAGGGCCTGGATCCCACATTCAACGCCTTGCACGAGTCCAGCCGAAGACCTAGAGCCCATGGCAATGTCTCACTCAAGTCTGCATCAAGGATCTGCACTGGGAAGGCCCAAAGGTCAGTGGTGGAAGCTAGAAAGTCTGTGCCAAGGGGTGAAGAATCTGTGCCAGCAGGGTGAGGGATCTGCACTGGAGCCAGGAAGTGACACTCAAGGTGAGGACCAGAGGTTCCCCAAAGAGAACTGGAGCCATCCTCAGAGACAGCAAAAACCCGAGCTCCTCCAGCAATGAGAACAGCTGAGTTCATTTCAGGAAAGCCAGGGTGACAAGCTTCTCCAGGAGAATCAACAGCACACCATCTTCCCTCCAGTTCTCTGTATGCTGCTGGCAACAATCCTCAGGGGCACACCCGCACCCCGCTGACTCCGTGACAAGCTTCTCAGCTGGTTGTCACAAGCTGACCGTCACATGCTCTCTACATTCTTTTCTTTACTTTTATCCTTCTTTCTTATTTGGATACTGTTTGGTTTTGTTATCAAGGCTCATAAAGTAAATTGAAAAGTATTCCTCTATTTTATGGAGAAATTTTATAAAATTGATATTTGAACCTGCAGATTTCTTTTTTCTCTAAGCTTTTAAACTATAAATTCAATTTCTTTAATGATTATAGCACTATTCTAGTTATGTATTTAACTTGAGTTTTAGATTTTTTTTCTTCAAGGAATGTGTCCATTTCTTTTAAACTGAAGAATCTCTAAGGGTAGAATTATTCGTAGTATGCCCTTATCATCTTTGCAATGGTTGTAGGATATACTGCAATATCCCGTTTCATTTCTGATATTGGTGATTTGTCTTTTATCCTTTTACTTTGTCCTACTCTTGTGAGTAGTTTGTCCATTTTATGCATTTTTTTCAAAGAATTTGCTTTTCATTTCGTTGATTTTTTTTCTCTCCCATTTTCCTATACCAATTTCATTTTTCCCCCTTCCCATTATTATTTTCTTCTTTCTGCCAGCTTCAGGGATTGGTTTTTAAAATGTCACTCTCTTCTTAGCTTCTCCTGATAGAAACTTAGCTTATTGAATGCTGCTGGAGTTTCGCTTTCATTCAGTTCTCCGAGTGATTATTCACTTGAGATTTCTCCTTTGAACTATGAATTTAGAAATGGACTTTTAGATTTCCAAGTGTTTCAAGATTTTTCTGGTTTTTTGCTGTTACTCATTTTTAGTTTGATTCCATTATGATCAAAGAACACACTTTGTGACTTCAATGATACGTACCTTTGTGGTTGGTTTTATAGCTTTACACATGGTCCACCCGTGACCCTTTAAGCTATGTATGTGCTGCTCCTGTGCTTGGGCGCATCGAGTGGAACCTGCTGCTTGATCGTACTTTCTAGATCTGCTTTCCTGGCTGATGTCCTCCCCAGTAGTTCTATCATTTTCTGGGAAGGACGTGTATCAAAGTCCCCGACCATAATTGCAGACTTACCCATTTTCCCTATTAGCTCTACCTGTTTTTGTTTCTTTAAGGCTGTTCCTTAGCATGTCCACATTTAAAATCATGTCTCTCTCTGGTGATTGATCCTTTCACTGTGACGTAATGTGCCTCTTTGCACCTAGGAACTTTCTCTGAAGTCTTTGTTGGATATTAATATAGCTAGTGTTGCTTCTTAAAGTTAATATTTTCAGGATGTGTTGCTTTCTTTCCTACCTATGTTGCTAAATCCGAAATGAGTCTCTTCTGTTTGCTTCATTTTTGTTTTGTTTTTGATTGATATACTTAGATAACTACATTTAAATTAATTAAAGGCTGCCATTCCTCTCATTTTCTTTTTTCCCTCCCTTCCTTCCTTCCTTCCTTCTTTCCTTCATTATGCTGCTAGGGATTAAATCCCTCCTCTGTGGTTAGAACATTTTGTCCAAAGCTCATGTTGGAATTTAATGGCCATTGTGGAGAAGCGGGGCCTCTAAGAGGTGATTAGGTTATGAAGGCCCCTTTCCCAGGAATGGATCAAGGCCATTATCTCAGGGGCAGATTAGTTACCACCAGCTGAGTCCCTTGGGAGGACTCTCTCTCCCCTTCCGTCTTCTTCCTCGTGACGACCTTCTCTCTGTGTTTTCGGGGAGATCTGTACAACATTCCAACATCCTCCTCCTGGCCTTACCAGGCTCCAGAACATAAGAGACAAGGCTCTGGTCTTTGTCCCAGTCTCAGGTGTTCTATTAGGGCAGCAGAGAATAGGCTAAGACATTTTACCACTCTTACATAGCATTGTCTTGAGTATCAAATGGTGTTATATTTTATGCCTCAACCACTTAAATTCATGAAGAAAGTCGCAGTCTATTTTATGTGTCTATATTTATGTTTTTTCTTTTATCTGCTCCTCCTGCTTAGTGTTGCAAGATCTGGAAGAACTTCCGTTAGGCAGTCTTTAAAGTTGTGTGATAGGGATGGATGCTTTTAGCTCTCTTTCATTTGAAGATATTTTGATTTCCTCTTATTCCTAGAGGATAATTTTACCTGATATGAGATTCATAGTTGACAGTTCTTTTATTTTCCAGAACTTGAAATCTCTTGTACTATTTGCTTCTGTTCTTGTTGATTTAAAATGAGAAATCTGTTGTCATTTGAATTGTTTTTCCATAATAGGAAACACATCATTTCCTTCTGGCTGCTTTCCAGAATTTTTCTGACTGTACAGATTTCAGAGTTTAATTTTCATGTGTCTTGGGATGGATTTTTTTGGATTATTTTCTGTTTGAGAGTTGTCAAGCTTCCTTAATTTACAAGATGTAATCTAAAAACAGTGAATAATTAAATTAAAAATTAAGGCTTTTTTTTCACCAAGAGACAGATTGCCATTAATTCTTGAAATACTCTTCCTCCCTTCGAACACACTTGATCTACCATTCTTGCCACTTTCCAAAACAGTTCCGGAAGTGCTCTTTCCTGAGTGTCTTTCTGAGGTGTGATTAAAAAAAAAAACCAAAAACAAAAAACAAAACAAAGCAGTGAGTGCTATTGTTGAGTGCCAGTGGGAAAATGGGCTGTTAGAACCTTGCTGCGTGTCCTCATGCATGCTCTTCACTGGATCTGATACCGTGCAACTTCTGGCTCTTCCCCAAAGTCACAGTGACTGTGGAAGGTAAATATTTGAATCAGATCAGCACATTGAAGTGGCCAGGATGGTGCAACTAAAGACACGCATGAAAGAGGACTTCCAGAACTGCTTCAGAAAGCAGCAGCAAGATCCCTCCCATAAGTGTGTTTCAAGTGAAGGGTGCTATTTTGAAGGGGATTAATTGCAGTTGGTCTTTAGCATAATAATTTTTTTTTTGCATTTACATTTTTAAACATTTTTTAAACATTCACCATATTCTTTGATCATGCCTGCTGTTTTTCACAAATCTGGACAATTTTAGCCATTCCATCTTTGAATGTTCTTTCCACATCACTTTTTGTCTCTTTTCCTTCTGCAAGTCCAATGAACACTGGAGCAGTTTTAGTCCCTGAGGATCTATTAAAATTTTTTGGTTGTTGGTTTATTTTCTTTTTCTTGTTCACATTGATTAGATCTTCCTCATCTGTCATCAAATACACTGATTATAACCTGTCATCTCTCCTGTCTCATCCAGGGAGCTTGTCGTTTTTGTTTTTTTAATTTCCACTATTATGTTCTTCAGTTCTATATATCTACTTGGCTCTTTTTTATAGCTTCCATTTATTTGCTGAGATTTTCCTTATTTGTCATTTCTTTCAGGAGAATTTTTAAATAATTATTGAAGCAATTTTTGATGGCTGCTTTAAAATCCTTGGTGGTAATTCCAACCTTTGAGTTACCTGGTATTGCTTTCAGTAGAGCATCTTTTCTCTTTCAAGTTGTGAGTTTCTCAAGTTTTGATCAATGGGTGTTTTCTACTGTTTTGTGGCTACATAGGCTCATATATAAGTGGATTCTGGATTCTATTTAAATCTCTGTGTGTGTGTGTGTGTGTGTGTGTGTGTGTGTGAATGGAAATTGAACACATGGCCTTCACATTGGGCAACATCCCCAATCATTTTAACTTTTTAAAAATTTTTTACAGGGTTTCACTGAATTGCAAATTTGCCCCAGGCTGTCCTCCTGCCTCAGCCTCCCAGCATGTTGGGATTACAGGCATGCTCACCACACCCATTTATTTAAATAAATTATGTCCTAGACCCCTGCCCTGCTTAGGTTTAGCATGCAGGTCCTAGCTTAGTTTCATGCATCATGGTTCCAATGGCAGCTTCTTTGCCAAACTTTTGTGATGATGTTCAGTCTGCCTGGACTATCTGTTACAGCTGGGGCTCTCACTGGTCACTTTTGGGGCTGCAAAGGGGCAGAAAGAAGTGGTGAGGTGAGCCTGACCTTCATAGTCTCTCCTTCGGGAAGAGACCCTGCAGCTCTCAGGCAGGAGCCCCGAGGCTTGCTGGGTCAGGCTCTATGTTATGGTGGAGTCCACCTTGCTGAAGCCGTCCTGTTCTATGGGGCTTTTGGGGTGCAGTAATTTCACACCCAGCAGGGAAGGAGCTGACTTTTCTTAGGTGGTGACTGTTAGCAGAGTTTCCAGTAGATACTGCTGCCCTGTCGTGTGGGCTTGCCTGGTGTCATCTGAGGGACTGTCGTCCAGTCTGGGGGAAGAATGAGCCCCCTGGACTGCCTTCTGTTGCAGGGTTGGGGGACAGGAAATGTCAGACCTCAATTCCTTTCCTTTTTTTTCTTTTTGTGGTCCTAAGGATTGAACCTAGGGCTTTTGCCCTGCACTACATCTCAGCTCATTTTAAAATTTTTTACTTTAAAACAGAGTCGCACCAAGTTGCCTGGGCAGGGCTCAGACTTGTGATTCTTCTGCCTCAGCCTCCCAAAATGTCAACTACCTTCTTTTGCTAGGTGGAGTGATGTAAGGCAGTTCTCCCATTGCGTCATGCTTCCAGGGCTGGGTTCCAAACTAGTTCACCTTCCTTTGGCCACAGTTGAGAGTTTTCTCTTGTTTGCTTCTTACATCGTTTCCAGTTTGAAGTTGGATTTAGGAGAAACAAGCAGGGAGAAGCAGGAAGAAGCAGTTTCCATTAGGCCTGGGCCTGAGGCCCCATTATTATTAAACAAACATTTTTAAGCATTGACCATACGTTATTCAGAATAGTTCTGGTCTTTGTCTTTAGCTTTGCACTCACATTTATAACTCTTAATTTTACTTACATTTAGTCAGTTTAACTTATTTTGTTTTTCCCTTTATACTCTCAATTTCTTATATTTGACTTACCAATTATAATTTACCTCTCAGTTTGCTGGAGATTGGTTTTTGTTGGTCTTTGTTTTATCTCATTTGTTTTGTGTTTCTGAGGGTTGAACCTAGGGGCTTTGCACTGAGCTGTATCTCCAGCCTCTTTTTATTTATGTATTCACTTATTTATTTTGTTTTGTTTCCAGACAGGGTCTTGCTTAGTCATTAAGTTGCCCAGCTGGGCTTGAGCTTGTGATCTTTCTGCCTCAGCCTCCCAGAGTAGGGTCCTGGAATTACATACAGGTACCACCCCACCTGTCTAGCTCGAGATCTTTCTAAAACACTTTTTTTTTTCATTATGGGTTGGGGATTACTGCACAGAGATGGTTTTTAAGTCTGCTATGGTGTGGATGTGGTTTCGGCGTGCACGAAAGCATTGCGTGCTGGAAGCTTGGAGCCCTGGGTGGCGATGGTGGGATGTGGTAGGCCGGCTTAGGAGTTGGGCTCCAGCTGGGGGTGATGAGATTGTGACGGGTGTTGCCTCAGAAGGGCTAACGCAGGCCCAGCAGACTGCGTAGTTCTTGAGTGAATGCCATGGAAGAGCAGACCCACCCACTCAATCTCTCCGGCCTCATGACTACTCCCCCATCCCTATATGGCCGTTTCCTTTGCTGATCTTCCACGATGCTGTGACAGCAGCTATTGGAATCCTCCTCAAACTGATGGGGTCCTCTCGTCTTGGATGAGTAATCACTATTCTATAGTAATCACTATTCTATACTTAGGTCACTTTTTTTTTCTTAGCTCCCACATATGAGAGAGTACATGTATTACTTGTGTTTTTATGCCTGGCTTATTTCACTTCACACAATGTCCTCCAGTTCCATCTAATTTTCTACAACTGACAGGATTTCATTCTTCATGGATGAATAGTACTCCACTGTGTATGTTTACTATGTTTTCTTTGTGCACTCATCTTTTGATGGGTAAGGAGACTGAGAATAGTTCTTCAATAAATGCAGACAGGCAGGTATGTTGGTCTTATTTCCTTTGGTTATACAACCAGAATAAGACAGCTGGATCATATGGTTGATCAAACATTTTTCATGGTAGAATTGCTTCTTCTCAGTTCATGTCATAGAGACTCACACTGTGTGTTAGTTTAATCAAAGCCTTCATCAGGGAAGCATGTTTAATTTTGTTTACAACATCATTTCCCAAATGATAAAATGGTGATGATAGAATTCCTCTTTTTGCTTTTCCTATTAACACTCTGTACCTGTGCGTTTTGTATCTGTGGATTCAGTCAACAACAAATTAAAATTAATTTGAGAAATTACATCTTTGCAGAACATGTACAGACTTTTGTCTTATCACTGTCTCCTAAAAAGTCTGATGTAACAGCTATTTACATTGTATTTATATCACATTATGTATTAGAAGTCATTTAGAGACGATTTAAGCACTCAAGAAGATGCACCCAGGTTATATGTTGGATCCATCAGTTTGCCATCACCAGGACACACTAACTGATACCCACAATTAAAAGAAGGAGAAATGTATTTTAGCTCACAGTTTGTAGAGGTTTCCATTCATCATCGGCTGGTTCCAAGGCAGGGCGGCACGGCGGAGGGCCATGGCAGAGGAGAAACAGTCCACGGCATGGCTGGCAGTAAGCATGGCAGAATCGAGGCAGGAGGAGGGATGTATATTACAGGCCATGCCCAGTGACCCACCTCTTCTCACCATGCTTGACTTCCCCACATCACACCCAGCTACAAACCCATCGGTGGACTAATTTCATATTACACACCCATGGTCCATGAGCACACAAGGTTCTAAGGGAACATCCAGTTACCTAATAAGCCATAAGAGTCCATGGTTGGCTCACTCCAAGGCAGGAAAGCATGGCAGAACACACGGCAGAGAAAAGCATACAGGAACAGAGCCAGAGACCAGATACAGACCCAAGGTCACGATCCACCCAGGCCCACCCATTATGCTTTCCTAATGCTCTAACCAGCTCCAAGCCAATCAAGACAGCACAGTTAATTTTGACCACCACATATGCAAATAGTATGTTACTTCTTACATAAGGCACTTGAACATCCATGAAGTTTTGGTACTGGTGGGGCTCTTGAGACCAATTCCCCAAGGATACTGAGTGGCAACTATATCTATATCCTTGGGACTTTTTGTGTTGTGCATGAAAGAGAACCTAACAGTAGCTTAAATATAGATACAGGTCTAACTTCAAAAGTGGGCAGTCAAGGCAGGGGTGGAGGCTCGGTGATGTTTTCCTGGGTTTCTGCACCTCTTTCTCCCATTCCACCATCCACCATGAGGAATCTCCTCTTAAACCGTGTTGCCTTCTGGCTGTGAGATCGCAACATTTTGAGCACCTGACCTACATTTGGAATGTGGTGGATGTGATATCAAAAAATATTTTTTCTAATCATGGTTCTCTTTATTATAAGGCAGGGGAACTTTCTCAGTAGACAACTAGTAAGTTTTCTCTTTGAGTTTCAGTGGCCAGTACAAAAACACATGCTCACTGCTAGCTGCAAGAAAGACTAGGAAAATGGGAAAGGTAGTGTGAAAAAACTTAGGTCTTTAATGATCTGCCAGTGGGTCTGGGCTCATTATCCCGAGCCAAGTCTACTTTCTCTTTCTCTTTTTTCTTCTCCCTCTCCCTCTCCCTCTCTCTCTCTCTCTCCTTTTTAAAGGAAGAGATGCAATAGATGACAGCTGGCAGACACAGCCTCCTTCTAAGTGAAACAAACAGTAGGTAGAATGCATTCCTGGAAATACTCTTAATAACTGTCCATTGTTTTTTCTACTTTTTAGAAAAGAAGTTTGAAGACAATTTTAGATATTACTTTTACAGAAGAATCCATTGTATTCATCTTCCCTGGGGCTTATACTATTTTATCTAAAAATCGTATGCTGGGTAGGATGGTCCTATTGCTTGGCCTGGGTCTCAGCACTTCTTTTTTTTTTTGAGGTAGGTCTTGCTGTGCAGCTCAGACTGGCCTTGAACTCCCAGCAGTCCTCTTGCCTCAGTCTCTGAGGGCTGGGACTACAGGCGTGAGCCGTCACGTCTGGCCACAGGGAGTACTTCTGATACGTATGTAGACACAGGCCTTCCTTCCACCACTTGAATTTTTCTTTTTACTGTTTAATCACTGTTTCTACTCTTACTCATTTCTTGTTGTCTTACATTTTTTTCCCTGTGCAACACATAAAATTCCTAAGCTGTACTTCTGTTCTTTTCCTTCATATTTGTCCACTTCTCTCTCCCTGTCTCATTGCTTTTCCATCTCAGTTCCCAGAAATTCTAGCACTGATCGCCTCCCTTAAGAATCTTAACTTCTGGACTGTATGTTCTGTACTGTGCGGGCCTCAGTATATTAATTTCACTCTTGGTTTTGCAGTAACCTAAAACCTTCTTCTGTTTTACTTCAGTCCTTTTGTTTGTCATCCCTTCTTGTGTCTTTTTACTTCTGTTCCATAGTGACCAAGTCTCCTTGGCTTCCTAACTCCACTCTAGAGACGTTTTAAAGTAACCCGTTGATTTGTGAACAGTGATCAGCGGGGTTTTCACCTCTTGTCAAAGTAATGCTTATTTTCCCCCATTATTTATCATCATTTCCAAAATATAATGTTGACTTTTTTCCCCCCTAATTCATGTTGTGCCAACATCTTGGGACTTGCCCCAAAGCACAAAGGTTAGTTATCTAACATGATTTCCCAACTTCTTTGGGACTGTTTTTCTTCTTGTGGTTTAGAGGTTAGACTTGGTGGTTTCCTTCTATGTCCATCCCCAGGAAAAAGGCCGTTAGTGGAAAACTCTTTCCAGATTTTGACCTGCGGTCTCTCTTATCTCCAGTTCACAGTTGGCTGTATCTTTTCTTTCTTTTTTTCTAATTCATTTCTGTGTGTATTCGTCTGGGAAATTACTGAGGAAATCAAGTTTGACTCAAGGCCAGGACTCATAGCCAACTGGTCGATATGAGGGAAATTCCCAGCGAGCCCGGGTGGATAACAACAGGAAAACAAAACGGAACATAAAATCAGATTTTTCAAGCAAATGTCCCTTCTCCCAGCTCTGCCTGTTGTTTGCTGGGTATTGTGAGCCCATGACTGTGTCTCTCAGAGCCACTGATGTTTCAGCCCTGAGCAGAATAGTTGTTGTGAACGTGAAAGTGGTTGTCACCTGTGAGGTGCTTGGCACATTGTCACCCTCATGGAACGCCCAGCTCTCTGCCTCTTAGTCTTCACGCCGGACAGAGGCCCCGAGGTGCATTCGGAGACGTGCTCTGCCCCTCCGGCTGTGGGCCGGGGTGCTTCTCTGCTGCCGGCATGCTGCAGGAAGTACTGGACTGCCTCTGTCTGACAGGCAGTGCCATGGCTAGGATCGAAGATTCTAGAACCAACTGGCGCTCCTGAATTCCAGATCTGCCTCTTGCAGCTCTTCCAGAGCTGTGGTTCTACATCCAGACCCCTGCTGTTGTCTTCTTTTTATTTACTCCGTTTTCCCTCCTGTTCAGATGCCTCTTTGTCTTTGCTTTCTTGTTCCATGCTCAGGCTCCCTTTGCTCACTCCGTGGTCCTCAGGTCCCGGACGTGGGGGTGAGGGCTGCAGAAAGACTCCCAAGTTCCCAACCCTGGCTAAGGACTCTGCCAGTGTCTGCAGCAAGGAGGAACTGCAACGACCGCAGTGACAAGGGACACAGCCACCTCTGTCACGGTGGTCAGGCCCTCCTGCGGCACACTGCTGTCACCTGTGGTCACAGCTGGACGTGCTGTCCTGCTTGCCTGACACGGAGTGGTCACCGTCACCGTGGCTGAGCCTGCCAAGGCCCCTTCCCCTTGCCGCTTCCCTTCTCCCTGCCCTGCACACGCCCCTCTCCACCCCAAGCTGCGTCTGCCGGACACTGTAAAAGATGAAGGATGCGGATGGGAATCTCAGGCCTTGGAGACAGTGAAAAAGAGATAGGCCTGCCATCCAGAAAGATTTGGACACTTATCCGCCCCAAGGCAAGAAGCCGAACCAGGATGATCCTTCAAGGTCACGCCTGTGCCTTGGGTCTTTTGGAGCCTCTGTGTCTCCCTCAGGACAGTGCGCCCCTTCCCACAGCCTTGCCCACAGCCTCTTCGGCCCGATCGCCCCAGCAGCAGCTGCCAGCCCCTCACAGGCCTCTGCCCTTGCTGCTGGTCCTGGCCACACCTGTCTCCGGCACCCGCGCCCCACCCGCCCACCACCCTGTTTCTCCTGGAGCCTCAGGCCTCGGGTCACAGCCTGTATCCCCATGCTGCGTGGTATTGAGCCCCAGGAAGCAGCCAGCCTTGGCTGCCCCAGCGAACCCACTCCTGTGTCCTCACAGTGTCCTGGGAGGGCTTGTGTATCAGCACAGGCCAATGTTCCAAACTCAGCGGTTTCTTGTGTCCACACAGCGCTGAGTAAGCACAACTTACGACATAATCAGAGCACAAAGCATGACTCTATTTTTGTCCTTCTGTTGTCCTCTTTAGATGTATCCAGTTAGAGTAATGTCACTCTGCCCCTAGACGGAACCCTGATAGGCCGAGGCTGGCTGGCTGGCTTGCTTTCTTTCTTGTCCAAAAGATTTAAGAATTGAGTATTTTACTTATACAGAAAACCACTGAGCAAATAGAACAAACGCCACGTTATGTAATAAATCACCCTCTATGGAACAAATGTTAGCCTGATGACGCGATATTTGCTTCTGAATTTCTTCAGCAGTTAAATATTGTAGACCTGGTCCCCTTTGTTGGCACTGCCTGCGCCTGTCTCATGTTTCTCCCTCTTTCCCAGCTTTTATGTTTTCTGCCCACATTTCTGCACCTCTACTACGTACATGTGTTCTCTACACAGTGATGTATTTTACAGCTTTGCATGGAAGGCAGCAGCCAAAAGTGGTACCCAAGGCCCTAAGATTAAGACCTTTGTTCTTCCCAGTCAGTTTCTGTACTGTCTACATAAGATAAGAACTTTCTGAAATTTTTATTTAAATGCCATAATACTACAGCTAGCTGGTCTTTCAGGTTTTGCTTAGGGTGCTAAAGATGCTTTCATTTTCTTTTTGTGGTGTCGGGGTTTGAACCTCAAGCACGTGCCCTGAGGTACATCCCTAGCCTCCCCTCTTTTAGAGTTTTGAGACAGGGTCTGACTAAGTGGCCCAGGCTGCTCTTGAACTTGGCGGTCATCCTGCTCAGCCTCCTGAGCCATTAAGATTGCAGAGTGAAGATACTTTGTAAGATTGATCCATGTTGATGTGTGTAGATCTAGGTTATTTTAAACGATACAAAGTACCATCATCCCTTCATGTCAGTTCCAAGAGCTCCTGCAGGTATCAAAATCCAGGGATGCCTGAGTAAGTCTCTTATATATTAAGTGGTATAGTATTTGCCTATAACCTACACACATTTTGAATCATTTCTAGATTACTTATAATACTTAATACAAGGCAAATGCTATGTAAACAGTTGCTATACTGTATTGTTTAGGAAATCAAAGTCAGTACATGATCAGTACAGGCACAGTTTTTAAAAAATACTTTCTATCTGAAGTTGGTTGAATCCACAGATGCAAAACCTACAAATACAGAGAGCTAAGTGTTCCTCTGTATGTCCTTGATACATTCAACCTCATACTGTGGACTGGATATATTGTATCCTAGTTTTTATTATTACAAGTAAGGATGCTATTAAAGTCATCTTGCATAGCTATTTGTGAGTTTCTCTCGGGTGTAAACCTGGAAGTGGAACTGCTGAGCTGTGGGGTATGAACGTCTTCAAGGTCCATTAAGAAATGCCAAACTGTTTACTAAAGAGCTTTGCTGCCATTTACGATCTCTTCGGTATTTTACAAGAGCTCCTGTTTCCCTACATCTTTTCTCCTTGCCCAGATGAGAAAGCGAAATGGTATTTCATATTTATTTCAATTTGTTCTGCCTTCAGTAAAGGAGGGAGTGACCATTGCTTTTTCTGCTTATTGGCCAGTTGGACTTTCTCTCTTGTGATTTGCCTGCTCATAATCTTTGCCAAGTTTTCAGTTTGGTGGTGTGTCTGTCTCTTATTGATTTGTTTTGACTCACTGTTCTCCTCTTACCTCTGGGTGACTCAGTGTTTTTGGGCAAAACAGAGAGAATATTCTAGCTGTGGTCTGCCAAGACGGCTACAAACTCCTGGCAACTCATTACATATCATTACAGACCCAGGAGAGAGAAAATATCCGCATTTCTCAAGTAGAAGAATGCAGGCTGCAGTGAGTTGAGTAGAACGGTTAACAGAGCATGGATGCCTAGCTGCAGAGATTTGCAGCGCCATAGTTTATTCCAGCACTGGTTTGTATTCTGTCATTGGATGGTGACACCAGTCAGTATCGTACAGCTGCTCTCTGAGTGCTGGGGTTTCAGTGTCCACTAAAGGAACGTATTTAATATAAAAGGTATATGATTACATAAGGGTCTGATGTAGGCTTAGAATGGCTGCCTGCAGGATCAGTGGCGGAGGAATGCAGAATGACTGCCTGAGCCTGGAGGGCAGGGAGAACCATGTGAAAATCAAAAACCTGGCATTCATTGCTGAATGCGTTGTGTGTGTTGGGAAGCCACAGGCTGTGCATCTGAAAGTGAAGAATCTGCCCTGGATGCTTGAAAGAACTGGAGACGAATGTCCAAAGGCAGGGGCAAGACCAGAGCTCCTCCAAAGAAGCAAAGGCAGACTTCCTTCCCTTTTTATTCCATCCAGGTTCTCAGTCTGTTGGTTCACACCACCCACCCTCTTTACCTGGAAATATGTTAAGACCTGTAGTTCCATTCTGTTTGCTTGCAGCATCTCCATGTATTTCTGCTTAAGTTTACCTTTGTTAAGTAGCACGAAGTTGGATTTTGCAGCAACCAAATAGTCTTTGTCTTAAAATAGATAAGTTTAACACACTGTGTTAAACTTTCTGTGTATGTGTGAGTGTGTGTGATTATAGCCGTATTTAAACTTACTTGTACTTTTTTTTGATTCTGTTTACTATTAGTTTGCATTCTCTTTAACTATTGAATTATCGAATACATTAATAAACCTTGCTCTCTCTTCTTAATTTGGAAGCTATGAATCGTATTTCTATTAGTTTGAAACTTACTTATTTATTTATTTAGTGGTACTAAGGATTGAAGCCAGGAAGTGCTGAGATACATCCCTAACCCTTGTGCTGTGCTGTGCTGTGCTATGTTATGCTATATGATATGTTTTGAGACAGGGTCTCATTAAGCTCCCACCGTCAGCCTCAAACTTCCAGTCTTCCTACCTCAGCCTCCCAAGTAGCTGCGATGACAAGCGTTTACTAGCGCACTTGGCTTAGCCTTATACATTAAAAAATAAATATGTTTTAATACCTTTTCAAAAAACAAACTTCAAAATTACTCAGCATCTCTATGACCGCTACCACCCTCATGTGCTTGATTACTGCTGCCTAGAATTCTGGTGGCCCTGAAAACACCTCAGGTGCAGTGACACAGCCAGGGCAGCGTGGCCCCCACTGCTGTGAGGGTTGTCGGCTTCCTTCGGCCTCCTATACCAGCTCTCCATGGGTCCCAGCGTGGGGATCCCTGTGGCTTCCTTGTGCCCAGGGAGCCTGCTCCCCATCTCTGGTTTCAGGCCACGAGCCTTGCCCCGCCTGCTCCCCATTTCCCATAGAGCAATTTGAGGCCTCTTTTCACAGCAGGAGCAGCGCCCCCTTTTACTGTGGCTCTTTCCCTGCCCAAAGTCAGCAGGCCTGCGGTGTCAGACAGTCTTTTGCATTACATTTCAACTCCATTTGGGGCCTATAGATAGGACCAATTTGTTCTTAGCTGGGCTGTGTCTTTGCTATTTCTCATCTATGCTGGCGGGGGGTAGAATTGGTGCTTGGAGATGCCCTTCTGGCACCAGCTCCTCTGGTGGGTCCTGCAAGATATTGAGTTTCTTGAGGCTGAGGGCCGCTTCTGTCACTGGCATATCTTTCTGCCGTGTTTATGAAGTAGTGCCAGGCATTATGGTGTGTCTGAGATTTCGTGCCACTTGCAAGTTAACCAGTGAATCTGCTACTACCCTGCAGATACTGGCAGAAAGTACGAGGCTCAGGGATCAGAGAAAAGGCCTTTACTGTTCAAGCAATAGTAAATTCCCTGAGCCCTAGTTCCCACAGGGTGACACTAGTAGGACCCAGTGTCACCTGGATAATATTGTTGGACTCTGAGCTAGAAAACGGTAGTTGTTTTGTTTTACTTCGTTTTGTTAGTGGTACTAGGAATTGAATACAGGGCCTGCACCCCCAACTCTTTTTTCATTTTTTTAAATTTTGAAAAAGGGTCACTCAGTTGCCTGACCTGCGCTTGAACTTCTGATCCTCCTACTTCAGCATCCTGGGGGTACTGAGATTAGAGGTGTATACTACCAGGCCCAGTTAGGGTGAATCTTTCATGTTTTCCATGACTCTGAGAATATTATACAGTGAGTGCAGAAAGAACTTGATCTTTTCCAATGTTCAATGAGAGCCAGTGGAACCAAGCAGAAACCTGGAGCCACCACACACCTGGAGCCACAGGGCCACCACCACCTCAGCACAGGGGCCACAAATAATTCTGTAGAGACTCTGAGTTTCTGCAGCCCTTGCTCAAGATTCAGCTTCATGGGTGAATGCATCTTTGTGGGTGAATCTTAGCCATAAGAGCTGGCTTTTTGAGGATTTCTCCTGAATTGTGGCTCAAATTCTTAAGTGACTAGAGAGGAGTTCGGTTTTTTTCTGCATTGCTTTGTACAAACACACACCAAGTCTTTGTTCTCCTGCCATCTCTGGGAACACCCGTCCTTCCTCTTCAGGCTCTCCTATCTGTAGACAGAACCTGAGCTAGAGATCCAAGTCAGAGTCTGTAGAGGCAGCTCTTGCTCAAGGATAAAGGCCCCTATAGATCCTGCATTTGGGGAAGGAGCAGCTGTAGAAATAGGAACGTGGAGCCCAAGACCATGCATGTAATCTACTTCCATGAAGAAAGACCAGCCTAGGATGTCATGTCCACCTGCCATATTGGTTTTTCCCTCTAGTTCATAGTGATCCTTGCTCTGGAATGTCCTGTTGTCCCATCGTCATGACAAGGTATGCAGCCTTGTTCCTTACCCTCATGTTGCTCCCCAGTTTGTTCCATGAAGTCCTTTTGCTCTTGGCTGAGACCATTTTCCAAACAAAGTCAATGATTGACCCAGCTGCAGTTATCAGGAGAAACTGTTTACCTTGAGAATTCTCTAAGTCAGTTGTATATCATTGGAAATTATCTGTCTTGGAGCCCTAAGCGTAGCCTAGAGGGTTCTCTAGCTCTCAGATAGAAAAACTTTAATATAGCTGCTTTCACACTGGAATCGATGCCACAGAGAGATGCCTAAAGAGCAAGAGAGTAGAAGTTAGAGTATGGAAGAGGGACGGAGGGACAGAGTGTGTCCCTTGAGAAGCATGGGGAAGATACTGGCTATCGATCTAGTCAGAAAAATGAATAAAGGGTGATAAATGGGAGAGAGAATAAAAATATTGATCTCAACATTGGTTTAAAGTTTATTGTTCTAGACTAAGAATACAGGTGCCAATCACCATTTTACCCATGTGGAACTGGTGGCCCAAGAAGAAAAGAGCCTAGAGCCTGGCTTAGGTTTCTTCCTACAGGTTTTTCTGTTGCATAATCCCTTTCTGAGCTGACTTGCTTGGGGTGGGTCTGCCCAGAGAAGAACAGCTTTCTAATGAGAAGAAATCAGCAGTTAATTGGATTCAATGGAAGCCCCAGCTGGCTGGGTGGGTTTTGGCAGTGCCATGGGTTCCTGGCTTGAGGATATGACCTTCTTTTCCCAGACAGAAGGTTAATGAGAACAGAGAACAAAAGATCTGCAGAGCTTTCATCCCACCCCTCAGAATTCCTGCCCAAATGGAGCCTGTGTAGGCTTCCACCCTAATTGCCAATGGGAGCTGAATTGCTCCAATCAAGGGGGCCGGAGCCCTGGGAAGTGTGGAGCTCCAAGCAGATCTGTGGATGAGCTTGTGACCGTCTCCTCTCCAGAGTGCCAGAAAGCTCCTTCCAACTGACAGCAGGGCTGGGGGACTAGAACATCTGCTACAACATTTCCAAGTCACAGCTGTCCCTGCTGATGGCCTGCTTCTTAGAACTTGCCTGTACTGGTACATGTCCGTCCTCTGGTTGGTGCCAACCCATCCAGGTCACAGGGCATCGCGATTGCCAGTATTGTCCATCAGGTTCTGCTGTGAGCCTGTAGAGAGAGAATGATCAGTCTCAGCAGAGCCACAGAGAGAAACACTCCCAGAAACCAAGGAGAGCCTGGCCATGTGCTCTTTCCCCAGAGAAGACATCATGAGCAGGATAGTTCAAATTAATAAAGATTACCATTGTGTTTACCGTGTATTTGTTTCAGCTACATCAATTCAGACCCTGCAGGGGGTCAAGGCCAGCCTGGATTATTTGGAAACATCTTATTATTCAGGCATTTTCAAGAAATGGGGTTTGATCACAGTATTTCCGCACATTTTTGCATGCCTAAGTTAATTGGAACTAACTGCTACTTTTAAAAAGTGTTTTTAAATGGAAGATCCCAGACACACTGATAATTAGCATCCTTTTATACCCTCAATTAAACTGCCACTGTCCCTTGCAGTTTCTTTTTTTCCCGAGTTACTTAAACATAGCTGTGTAATTTTATTTACCCTATTTGAGCAGGCAGCTCTTTTTCAGTGATAATGAAGATGAAGACTTGGGCCCTCGATGCATCAAATTATCATAAATTTTAACTTTGCCAAAATTCTTAACGAGAGCCTGTAGTTTACAAATGCATCTGTGGTCTTAAAAGCCTACATCTTGAGCAAGGAGAAGACGTGTTTGTACTTTCTCCATCTAATGGGTTTGCTACATTTTGGCTTTCGGACCCATGGCTACTGATTTATCTGTTATTACTATGCAGATGTCAGAAACAGGGACCACTTGAGGCAGAATTCAGTTTTCAGAAAATAGTGGCAAGATTCTCTTTTTCAAATTACTGTATGTCGCACATGGCGTTTTTAAGAAGTTTCTTATTATTAATGCATGCGATAGCTACATAATGACTAATGCATCTCTGGAATTGGTACATATGTATATGTCGTCTTAATCTCTTGTACTTCCCGCTCCTCCCTCCCCTCCCTCCCCATCCCCATCCAAGCGATGAAACTATCAACTGGATTCCATCAGCACCTGCTCTCAGCACCTAGTTAGGGGGTAGTGTGAAGAGTTTGAAAGACAAGCACCTCTGTGACTTAGTGGATGATTTTTGAGGCTCCACATTGAGAGTCTTGCCCTTCTTCTCACTGGGCGCCATCAGATGACTTTTCTGAGATGCAAAATCTGGGGGAACAAACCAAAGATCACAAGACATCTCTCTTTACACTCTCTTTACATACATGTCTGCAAATCAGCTGCTCCTGGTTGAAGCTGAGACAGCAGATGCTTGATTGCTATGCAGGAATCAAATTAGGGCAGTTGAAATGCTGATCTGTCACTGCCACGCACCCATGCCCATGAAGCATGCAGTCCAAAGCTGTATGATAATCGGTGGAGAGTAGCTCATTAAAACCCATTAATTTCCCTAAGATGGAAATTGATTGCTCGTTCCCTACACACCTTCATAATCTCATCTGACAGCTTTGTCTGATACCATTTATCACTTGTGGCAAAATACTAATGGACAAGTGGGTACCCCTTTGGCCAAATTCACATACTTTAGGTCTATCTTTCTGCGTGTGTGGGAGAGGTTGTAGTCTCTCCTCATAGATAAAAATAAGAGAAGGTAAAATTACTCTGCTTTCCAGTGTAAACTAAAACGAAAACTGGATTAGACTTCCATAGAATGATTCCTCTACAACAGCCACATAAAAACTTGAAGTCTTTTGGGTAAAATAAATTTCAAGCAAGATATATACTAAGTTTATTTTCTCTAATGCAGGTAACACTGTTAACATCCTGGGGAATGCTCAGAGCTAGTTGAATGTTATCTTTAAGCCTTGAACCTGTGTATCCCTGGGCTGAAGGCCTCTGGCAGATATGAAACCTGAGACATTATTGAGGACCACATGGCAGAAGGCATTGAATGTCTTTTGATTTTTATCCATTTGTGGAAATTAAAGCTGTGTTCACTTGAGTTTTTTTTTTTAAGTTGAGTTGAACTTGGACAAATAAAGTAGAATCTCAGAATTTCCACTTCTTCCTCATATATAAGAATAACAATGCTGCCTCTTGTAGTTGTAAGGACCAAGAGAGAAGATGTACATAAAATATTTAGTTTGATACTTAGCACATAGCAGGTGCTTAATACTACTTTCTGGTTTTGAGCCTTCCCGCTTCTCTAAAATACTGGGCATGCAATAGAACGTTCTACCTTAAGGTCTGTGGACTTACTGGCATGAAATATTTTTGCTACAGAAGATTTTCTTTGGGGATGGGGTGTATATCAGTGACTGGTGAGATCCTGGGTCCATGCCAATGCCATCAATTGTTGCTTCTCTTTGGCCTGTTTATACTCTGCCCTCTGGCAGACACACACATTATTACTCCTTTACTAGTCCTTTTCTCCCCCTTTTCAATTATGTGCCTGTGATTCCCAGTCCTATTGTAGTCTCATTTTATTCTTTTTTTTTTTTTTTTTTTGCTTGGTTCCTATTTCGGTCGGTTATCATACCTAAGACACCTCCAGGGTCTTTCTCCCAGCTCCTGGAAATGCTGAGTGAACCCACACAGCCTCGGACGCCAGGCATTCAAGCCAACCTGAAATTGGCTCTTCATTTCACATAACCTTATCAACCTCAGGTCGCTGGTGTTGATGGAAGTGATTTTTAAACCTTAGGTCTCGCTGCTGGGCAATAACTGGGCTTTGTCAAATAGGAAAATGCTGGGTTGGTAATGTCTTGAGCCTTTTCATGAATAAGGAGCACTTCCCTTTTCTACTCTTTATTGAAAATGTCATGAGCTTTATTGCTTAAGTGTTAAACCACGAGGACAAAGTGGGAAATCATTTTAACTTCCATCTGGAGAATGTTGTAGTGCCTGTTTATATCTGCAGGGTGAAAGGGGGCAGCTGGCTGCACAAGGAAAGGGGCATATTTTGTAAATAGAAGTTCCTAAACTAGTTGCAATTTTGTGTTCCATTTCTTAGAGGGCTTGATCTTAAAGTAGTTGTAAAAATGTCTTTCCTACAGCATTTTTACTTGCTCCATCAGTTGAGGGTTGAGATCCAACATGATCTAAAACAATTCCTTGATAGGGGAGAGAGTGATGACATTGGTTTAGTCAAAGCACTTTATTTTCCTGTTGGAAGGGCACTGTTATCTCATGGGAGCGCATAATCAGTCCATCATGGAATTAGGAAAAGGCAACCATTTATCTAAATGAATCTTCATGGGACATGCTTGGCAAATGGCTAGTTGACCTATTCTTGGTTATGTCCACTGTCCTGAAGCTCCGTCTTTCTTCAGACATTATATTGCATCTGTGCTTTGCTCCATTGGAAATGTACTTCTCTTTTAAAGGACTCAAGGGTCCTACAACACTGTGCCCACTGGCCCCACTTCTAATCCTATGGGACAAGTCAGAATTAATTTACTTCCCAGCTGCCCGACAACCTATAAAGTACTTAAAGGCAGCTATCATGTTTGCACTGTCATTTATCCAAGACAAATGTCCCTAGTCTTCTGTTTCATACATAGCATTCTATTTTTTTTTTCCTGATGATGCTATGTCTCATCCTCAGTACTCGTAAGGAGAAACATCCCCAAATGAATAAAACATGTGAGGTACTACATGATAGCCAGCTTTAATGAATTAGCATTCTATGACATGTACTTTTATTAATGTGTGTCAGGTGAATATACTTTTATAATTTATTTATGGATGTATTTATTCAACTATGTATACTACATCTTGATAAAAAAATTAGTCTCTGAAAAGCACACAGACCACATTAAGTAAAACAGTTTGGCAGAAAGAAATCCAATCAGAAGACAGAGAAAAGTAGGACAAATTGGATGACTCTCAGGGGAAAATTAATGCCCCAAATGCATCTTAGATTCCCAGAGTCCATCTTTCTACCAGCCCAAGTAAAGTGTAACCCTAATCAATTATATGATTCCCAGGCTGGAAATGATAAAAACAACCTCAGTGTTCAAAAAATGTAAGTATTTCTGGTGTTTAAACATTGCGTCTATGACTCCACATGAAGAGGATAGCAGATGAAGTATTTGTGATATAATTTCCAAATTCACCCTTTTAGAAGAAAGTCAAAGTACCTTTGTTTGTAGATGACACAATTCTATATGAAGAGAAACCTAAACATGCCATCAAAAAACTATTAGAACTGACAAACAAATCCAGTAAAGTTGTGGGAATAAAGTCAACATATAAGAATCACTAGCATTTTTATACACCAAGAACACACTTGCTAAGCAAATTATGGAATCAAGCCCATTCAGAATAACTACAAAAAACGAAATACCTGGGAAGAATTGTAACCAAGGAAGTGAATGATATCTACAACTACAAAACACTGATGAAAGAAATTGAAGATACAAAAAATGCAAAGGCATCCCATGTTGATACATTGAAATGTATATTGCTTAAATGTCCATATTATCCAAAACAATTCATAGATTCGGTGCAATCCCCATCAAAATGTCAATGCCATTCTTCACAGAAATAGGAAAAAATATGTGATTCTCTAGAAGTTCAAAAACCCTGGAATAGCCAAACCAATCTGGAGCAAAAAGAACAAATTTAGAGGGATCCAAACATCTGACTTCACGACACAGGACAGGGCCATAGTAACCAAGACAGCAGGGTGCTGACATAAAAATGAACACATAGACCAGCAGAGCAGGCTAGAAATAGCAGAACAAGTCCACACATCTACAGGCAGCTTCCACTCAACAAAGGTGTCGAAAAATACACTGGAGAAAAGGCTGCCTCTCCATTAAACGGTGCTGAGAGGACTGGGTATCCAGGGCAGGAGAGTGAAACTTGGTCTCTGCCACGTTCCATATTCAAAAATCAGTTTAAAATGAATCAAAGACTTAAATAAAAGGCCTGAAGTTAAAAAACAAAACAAAACAGAAAACTCCCGGAAGAAAATATAGAAGAAACACTTCAAGTCACCAGTACAGTTAAAGGGGGGTTTTGAGTAAACAGAAACACAGGAGTAAAAAAGCAAAAAATAGACAAATGAGATTATGTCAAACTAAAAAGCTTCTACACAGCCAAGGAAACAACCCACAGAAGAGCGAGGCGACCTTCACTCTCATGGGAGAAAACACTGGCAAACTGTCCCTCTGACAAAAGATTGGCCTCTGCAGCAACAAGGAACTCAGAACCTCAGCAACAACAGACAGGTAACCTGATTTTAAAATGGTGTCGCTGATCTGAACAGGCAGAGCTGCCAAAGACAGTGTGTGAAAAACACTCATCAAAGCCAGGCATCAGGGAAGAGCAAATGACAAGCACAAGAAGACATCATCTCATCCCAGTCAAAGGTAGCTACTATCCAAAAAGCAAAACATAACAAATCCTAGCAAGAATGTGGAGAAAAGCGTGCTCTTATGCATCACTAGGGGATGTAAGTTAGCGCAGCCATTAAGGGATGCGCCATGGAGGCTCCCAGTGAAACTAAAACTGTATCTACCCCATGTTTTTACAATCCTACTTCCAAAGTAAATGAAATCGGCAGTCAAAGACGTGCTTTCTCTACCGTGTTTGTGACATCATTGTTCACAACAGCCAATATATGAACCTGACCTAAGTGGATAAAGAAAGTGTATCTTCTGGGGCAGTGTCACAGAGGGATATGAAGACGGATTCTGGAGCCATGCCGGATAGGTCTGAATCTCAGCTCCTTGAGACATACGCCTTATCTGAGGCAAGTTCCTTAATTGCTTTTCATCTCAACTTCTTCAGATTTCTGCAAATGGTGATAGGCTCATGCTGCCTTGTTATTCAGGTTTGATGAATTAATATATGTGACATTTTGAACAAAGAGTAAGTACTCCAGAAGTGTCATCTCCTGTAATTATTATAAAGTTGTATGAATGGTTATAGACATATAGGGAATATATTGGAATGGGTGACCAAGGGGGAGAGGGAAATGGTTTGGGGGTGAAGGTCAGAGGCCAAGAGAAAAGAGAGGGTTTTTTCTGTTCTTTTTTTTTTTTTTCCCTGTTTAGAGCAAGTGATCTTAATTAGTGTTGTTAGCTGGAGCAAATTTCCCAGGTTTACCTGGTACCTGAGATTCTGAAACAGCCATACCTGCTTCTCTTGCTAGTATTTAAGGCCAAGTCCACATCCTACATGAAAACACGTTGTACTTGAATCTTCCCAGGTTGCCAGATATTTGAGTCTGTGCCATCGATGAGATATCTGCTGATCTCTTTAATTTTACTTGTTTTTGTCATTTGGTTAAGCTCATTAGTGTTTTCATCTTTTTATCTTTTCCTTTTTACTTCCTGTTCCAGCCTAGCGATTCCTGAACATATCAGGCACTAGAAAGGAGAGACTCATATTTGCTGTTACATAAAAACTGGTTTTAAATTTTCAGCAATTTGTAGATAAGATATGGAAGAGAAATCTTTTCCTCAAGGCACCGAAAGTGCAGCATAAGAGGTCATTGGATAATGAAATGTTTCTTGCGGAATCTGAAATCATCCTAGTCAGTCTCACATTTTCAAGCTCCCAGTCTTACTCATAAAGGGTTGAAACATGGGAAAACCCTTCCTCCATGTTGCTAAGAATGTCCATTCAAACCATGGTGGCAAACATAGAGGGACCAAATATGACAGTCAGTCTTGGTGGCAAGGTTTACTGTGTGTAATTTGCTTCTTGTAACATTAGCTTTTTGCATCTGTCTCAGAAGATTCAAAAGTTGCTCCAGTAACTATATTCCTCTCCCTCACTTCATCCATTTCATAAGGAAGCAGAATCTACCCAGACGTGAATGAGGAGACTTAGTGAAGAGAGATTTATATGGTGTTGACAGATGAAAGCAACCAAGGAGAAATGACGAGCTTCCCTGAGACGGCGGTAGCTAGAAAATATTTGCACCCAAGTCCTAAGGGAGAAAGGTTACTGGACTCTCAGACCTGGAAGTGGTGCCAGCCAGTGGGAACTAGGGTCATAGAGGGACACGGCCACTACCAGAGTAACAGAGTCCTATCAGAAAACAGCCTCTTTCTTCCTGTGCCTCAGATTTCCTGCCCTGGTTTCCATGGCCCTAACCCATCCAGGCAGCAAAGCCATCTCAGAGATGCAGTCCACAGGGCCTGTCTTTCTGGGCCCAGGATGGACAGCCATGGGCGTGGGGTAGGAAGATGGCAGGTGGAGAGGTGCCAGCACACAGTTCCGTACTCTTCCCTTCTTTTTTA
>PVLA01009168.1:66289-78901 GCA_004027455.1 Hydrochoerus hydrochaeris
TCTCTCTCTCTCTCCTTCTTTTGTCTGTGCTACTGGAGACTGAATGCCAGACCTTCTCACTGAGCTATATATTCTTAGCTCTTTTTAACATTTTGAGACAGAATCTTACTAAGTTGTCCAGGCTAGGCTCAAATTTGTAATCCTTCTGCCTCAGCCTCCCAGAATGATGAAATTACAGGCATGTACCTTCATGCCCAGCCCTTTTAAGTACTAAATATTCTTTAATAATATTAATATTATAATATTAATATTCTTCAAATAATCCATACTGTGTTAGTTACTTTTCTCTCATTTCTGGGACAAAATACCTGCCACCCAAAATTAAGGAAGGAAAGGTTTATTTAGCTCATGGTTTGTGGAGGTTTCACTCCATAATCAGCTGGTTCCAAGGTAGGGTGTCATATGGCAGAAAACAACAGTTCGTGGCAACAGAAAACAGCAAAAACAGAAAGAACAAAATGAGACGAGCATGCAGAGAAGACTCTGTCTGTCTCTTACATTGTATGCATGCTACACCCAAGGGGGTGTAGCACCCATATCCATAATCCCAGTATTGGACCATGAATCATTCACAAAAGCTAGAAGTCTGCCCACATGACCATGTGAGGCTTTGGGGGGACATCCAGACTCAAACTATAACACATATTATTGTAGGTATGGATACACTGGTTCAACATCTGATTCTAAGATGAGAGTAACATTGATGATAATGTAAAATTTATTAAAAATAAAAGATCTTAATATCATGATGAGGTAGTGGTATGGGAGTTTTTGGTGGAGGGAGAGTGCAGGGATATAACTGTTGAGTCATTTGCATTTAATTTACTAAGTAATAGAAAGAAATCAGGATTCAAAACAGATTCTGGTCCTATGAGCAATAGAGTCTGACTGTGTTCCTCTTATACTGATGGAGATGGAGTGGGTGATGAACCTTTCATGCCTTTACTGAAAGTACCTGCCACACCTACTCATCCCTACCAAAAAGCTGGAAGGGCAAAAAGTCAAAATCCTGGGATATGTAGCACTGTCCTGATAGAGGGACCTGGTGCGTGACCCCTGGCAGCCAGGAAGCAGTGAGAGAGGAGAGAGGAGCTGGGGACACAAATGCACACTTCCAGGTGCACACCCCAGTGACCACCTCCAGTCAGGACCTCCTTTTGCAGTACACTCAGCCATGCATGAACACAATCACCTTTTGGAAGCCCCACCTCTGAACACAGGAGACTTTGGGGAGACATTCTAGATTTAGTTCTCAACTATAACAACATCTGTCAGCTGATGGTTGGATAAGCAAACTAATACTTCCATAAAGTAGAACAGGACTCGGCATAAAAATGAATAGCCTTTAGATAACTTCAACATCTTTCACAGGCTTTATTCTAAGTAAAAGAACCCTGAGACAAGGTACATAGGGTAAGATTTTGTTTGTGTGCTATTCTGGAAGAGATAAACGTGTAGGGTGGGAGGACAGAGGATTGGTTATCAGGATTTAGGGGTAAGGGGAGAGCTCGTCTATAAAAGTACCATTTTGGGGGATCAGAGAACTACTCTACATCCTAACTGTGGTGACAATTAAATGAATTGTAATGAAATTCTACACTTGGTGTAGAATTTATGGAGCAGTATATGACAACAACAGAAAAACTAGAAAATATACATGTGTGTGTTTGCTTTAATTATGATGATAGTCACACTGGTACAGGCATTCATCACAACAGATTGAATATTCAAAATCAGTGATTTTCATGGTGCATAAAGTGTATCTCAGTAAAGCTGAATAAAAATATTATGCATCAAACACATCATGATGAATAACTATGACAAACATATCTGCGTGGTTAAGTGAAAAAAGAGGGTAATGATGGTGAGGACAGAATATTGCCGGGACTCCCTTCTTCTGGTGGGAGCATACATGTTGGTGAAGTTTCTGGGCTGCTGTCTGCTAGTGTTACACAAACCCACACCTTAGCTGGGTGCTGCGGATATATCAAGTCTGTAATCTCAGCAAGATCACAAGTTCCGACCAGCATGAGTATCTTAGTGACTTAGTCTCAAAACAAAATAAACAAACATACCAGAAAACACTTTTTTAAAAGGGCCTATGGGTTCAAGCGTAGTACCAGAAAGAAAGAGAAAGAGGGAGGGAGAAAAGAAAAGAAAGAAAAAAGAATACTCACACTTGAGAACACTTACCATTGTGCCCCCACCGAGGAGGGCATCAACACACTAAGACCCAGGCATGCCAGAACTCGGAGCAGTGCTCTCCCAGCCCTAAACTGGAAGCAACCCAAGTATCCATCAGAAACAGAGGGAGAAATAAACTGTGGTGCATTCATTCACTCTAGTATATACAGTGAGAAAGACAGAGTGCTGCAGGTGTGCTGGCCACAGTGGTACCTGTAGCAGTCCTTGTGACCTTGGCACACAACCCAGCTATCCTTTTAGATCCCTAAAAAAGCTCTCCTCCAAAGATGAGAACAATTTAATTTTTTTTTAAAAAAAAATTTATAGGCAGTCAAACTCAATATTTTGTAAAATCAACAGCCACTAGTAATAAAAGAACGAAACAAGGAAACCTTTGAGTATCAACTGCTTTCATGTTTAACTACCTGGAAATTGCATCCCTGTGTCTGAAAGCTGAAGTCCTCAGTGAGAGGCTTGCAGTTGTCAGCGGAGGAGGGCGTAGCCAGTTCACAGTGATCAGCACCCGTGACAGGCAGGCGTAGGCTGAGGACCTCACAGGTGTGCTAAAGAAGGAACATTGCAGTTTGAGGGCAGACCTTTTTGGGGTGGCCTTTTTTGAACATTGAAGTGGTTCATTCCTGAGTTTCCTTTCAAAAGAAAGCCTTTGCTTTATTTATGTTTTTTTTTTTTTTTAAATTCTGTTTTTCCTTTCTATGCTTCTGTATCACAATTCCTCCTGGGTCCATCTTTCCAGAATCAATGATAGATTCTTAGAGTCAGGAAAAATATTAGGTTTAACCATGAATCAGAGTCACAGGCCCACCCGCCTCCTATCAACTTTCCTGAAGGCAGTAAATCAAACTTCATTCACTGAAAATGAAAAAGAATTGTCCGTCAGAGTGGAGAGTGGCTGCTGGGTAACTCGGGTGTCCAGGCTTCGTCCTTCGCAGAGATAAAAACAAGATGATTAATTTCACAGCCTCTCTCAGGCAGCTCGTTTAGTCTTCACCATTCTCCACCAATTCATAAAACTCTTGTGAAAGATGAAGGAACCTATTGTCAGAGAAGAAAATAAAAATGCCCCAGCTCGCTGTGTGTCTGCATTGCTAACTACGGTCAGGATTTTAAATTAGAGTAATGCAGAATGCAGAATAATAACATTTCCAGGCACCCAGAGCGGCACATTTTTCCCCTTCCTCCAAGATTCTTCCCATTAGCACCCACAGAGGCCCCAGTCACCCCATCGGTCACAGAAGGGGGCCTTTTCTGCCCTAAAATCCCGGAACAAAGCTCAGTCTGCACTGTCTCCATTGGGGTTTCAGTTGCTGCTGATTTCCCCAAAACCACTCAAGTGACAGTCTGTGCCCTTGTGTTCAGCCTGGTTTTTTTTTTTAAACTATGAGACTATTTTACAAAGGACTTTTAGTTCTTTTGTCACACATTGCTCACATTTTTACGGTACTGTATCTTCTTTTCTAGACTTCGGAAACATTAGGCAGAATTTGGGAGAAGTTAGAAGGAGAGAAACACATTCTTTGAGCTGAATAAATGTTGCATTTAACTTAAGGATTATGAACTTTTGAATATCAAGAATTGATTTGCTGGTGGAGAGGGGTCACGTTTATTTGTAGGTTCCAAGATAGCCCTGAGATCTGAATGGGAAACATAAAATCTGTCATAAACTGCAACAAACCGTCCATCTTAAAATAAAACACCCTGGAATTTATACGGTTGAATCCATATTCAACAGCTTTACAATACCCAGAAAAGTACTGGATTTTTTTTTTTTTTCAAATGACATAGAAACAGCTTTACATTCAGAAAACAGAGTTTATACCAAGATGACAAAATTCAAAACCTGGCTCTTTGTCTGCGCTGCCCTTCAACTGTTAAAAACCCAATCTTGGGATGGTCGGTGAGTGCCATCCGGAGCTGTCATTTAAACCAAGGACATTCCAGGAAGATATTTCCAGCCTTCCTCCCAGCAGCCTTCGCGGCCCTGCAAGGCCTTAGCTACATCATAGTCAGGTCCTGCTGGACCTGTCTGCTTCTGGGGGACTCTCCCGACTTCTAGATCATCCTGGGGCTGTGGACTCTGAATTCACTCCAACCCTGAGGTCTGCCTCATATTGGTTAATTTATTTTGGGGTCTATGAAGCATGACGTCCAAAATAAGATGAATTCCGCTGCCAAGTGCTATCCGCTGGAAAGACAGTGCTCTCCACCCACGAAGCAGCGGGTTAAACCTTCGTAACAGCACGTGACACGTTTCAGTGTGTTCAGTGCAGTCACTTGTGAGCTGAGTGTGAGTTTTCATGCTGTAAATCATGAATCATGGACAATGCATTAACATGAAATTTGGTTTCAAACATGAAATTTGGTTTTGAAGGGTGCTGAGGAGCCTCAGGAAATGTTGAAAATTAGTGTATGCTGATGCTGCTGTGGTCATAAAAACGGTTTACTATGATTCTTAATGGTTGTGAATCAATTGAAGACAGGAGATTGAGATGGCTTTCAAAATAAAAAATCCAAGAGTGAGCTGAAAGAGTGAGCAATGTGATTGGACCAAGCAGGCAGTGGACTACAGGAAGAATGTCTGATGATCTGAACATCTTTTGTGGCTCTATGCAAAGCATGAGCAATAAACACATGATTTCATTCTCCGTCCTGACAACTTGTGGTGTCACACACTGTTTCTGGTACTGCAGTTTTTATCAAATGAAAACATGGCAGCAGGTTCTCATCTGCGTTACTGACTGGATCCGGCACTGTGCGATTTCCGGCTCTTCCCTAAAGTCAAAATATCCATGATAGCAATCCAGGACATCAAGCACAACTAGAGACACTGGGGACAGAGGACTTGTAGAACAGCTTCAGAAAATGGCAGGATGGATGGGTAGGTGTGTTCAAAGGGAGGGGGAGTATTTTGAGGGAGATTAATGGCAGTGTGGTTTTTATTTATAATCAATTTCTTTCCACTTTTTTTTAAAAAAATCACATCTTGTGTTTCCCACACAGGACGGTGAAAAAGTTCATCTTGGGGTTCAGTGGACTTGGATTCAGCTCTCAGGCCCCATGCAGGTATTTGCAATCTGTGGCCCATGGGTTGAGCACATCTGTTTTATTATAAATAGTTTTATAATAAAACTATTTTAAGTGGAGGAAGTTCTGCTTTTTATATACATTGACTATAGTTTGCATTTTATATGAGGCTCTATTGCTCTTCGTGCTACAAGGCCCTTCCAAACCAGCCATGTGCAACCCATGGGCTACAGGTGGGACCCACCAGTACAATCCATACATTCAGGGACTCTACAGTCCTGACATATAAAGACGCGATCATGTCTGCCTCATTAAACATTTCGAGACTTAAGTAAAAGAGTGTATGTAAAATGTTCTTTGCCTGTTCCACCTCCCATGGATCCTTCTCCTTCAGATGCAAGGATGCAGGGAAGACAAATGAAGCTCCCTCACACTGAGAACCAACAAAGGAAGCTTCTCCCTCTAGGAGAAGGGTTGCACCCCACCCTTCCTCTCTCACAAGGGTTAACCCTTCCAAGAAGAGCTATACTTGTAAGAGCACAATTATAGAATAGCAAATTTACAGATATTTTATAGCAGAGTTAAAAGAATATATATTGTTTCTAACTTGGGCCACTCAAGGACACTTTTACCTTTAGTTACGCCCCTCAAGCTCCTTCCCCTCATACCCAGGATGTTCCTGTATAATGGTAAATCGTTCCTTTTAAGTAGATCTATTTAGAATTATCTCGCCTGACAATATGTGACTTAATTCGGGTAACCATCATGTAATAACCTTCCATCGGCCTTGTACTTCCTGTTTGAAAACTGCGTTTAGACTGCACTCTAAACTGACTCGCGGCTGGTGATTTGGGACTGATTCCCACCAGCCTGCCAGTGTTCCAATAAGCAGTTGCCTTCTAGCTGCTCGGTGCAAAGAATCTTCCGTTCGGTTTGATATTGGTTTTTTGGCAAGCTCCTCACTCACTGCCACCCTTCCTCCCCTCTCACTGACCCTCAGTCCTCTCAGACCATCTGGGTTTCCGTTCCTGCCATCCATGAGACAGCCGTAGTGGAGGTCATTGGTGTCCCTTACTGCCAAATCCGGTGCCCGTGTTCTTAGCACTTCAGTGATTGACACGGCGTAAGCACTGGTGCCCTCCTCGGAATGCTGTCACTGCCTTCCAGGACAGTGCGTTCTCCTGTCCTCTCTGTCAGCTCCATCTCCCCTTTGCTGAGTCCTCCTTTTCCATGCTATTAAGCCCTAGGTGCCCCCGGGACTCTTCTTGCCCTGAATTTATCTCACACTACACTTCATGCCTGTGAGGTTAAGTATCTCCAAGGGCCCAAGACGCCCAAATGCCTACGTCTCCCTCCAGACCTTTCCCCTGGACTTCATACTGCTGTCACATCCGTACTTGGATGTGGCCACTTGTCCCTCACACGCCACATCTGATCCATCAGCAAGTCCTCTCCAAAAAAATCCAGAGTCTGGCAAAACCCAGCTCCTTTTTGTCCAAGCCACTACTGTCTCTCATCTGGATTATTGCTCGAGTCTTCTCTATGGTTTTCTTCCTGTTCATTGACCACCACCCTCCTCTAATGAGACTTACACTGAAATGTGAGACAGACCGTGTCACTCTGGCACCCTGCAGAATGTGCTTCTGCTACCTTTCCCTTGACTTGCTGTCACTCTGCTAAAGCCACTCCAACTTCCTTGCAGTTCTCCTAACCAGCCTGCCTCAGGACCTTTGCACATGTGGTTCCTGTTAGTTAGAAAGCCACTCCAGCAAACACCTATGTTCTCCTCCAATTTCTTCTCACATGCTAGCAAAGACTGCTGACTGCATTATGTAAAGTAACAACTCCTCCTCTCTTTCTCTCTTCTGGCCTTCTTACCTACCTTGTCCTGAGTCAGTTTTCCAAAGCAATCTTCAAATTCTTTCCTGATATAGAACTGCTTTTCATTCGTGTACTGTCCATCTCCCCTCACTAGAAGATAAGCTCATTCAGTGAGTTAGGAAACTTGTGTCTCAGTTGCCTCATCTAACTACAAGGCTGGGTTGCAGCCGTTTCCCAAAGGCACTATGGGAAGTGAACGTAATAATAGATATAAAGATGCATTGAAAATTATGAAACATGTACTTAGGCAGGAGAATCACAAATTTGAGCCCATCCTGGGGAACTTAGCAAGATGCTATTACAAAATAAATAAAGGACTGGAGATGTAGGTCAGTGTGAAGGTCCTGGGTTCGACCCCCATGCTGAAAAAGAAAAGAAAGCAATGAAAAGTGATGCCCAACTGTCATTAATTCTGTCATCATCATCATTAATGAAGAAAATTCTGGGCTGTTCGGGTATGTGCCTCGTCCTCTTAGCACCCGAGGGGGCCATACAGGCTGAGGAACTGGGGTGAGGGATTGCGGGTAAGATTTTTAGAACCTTAGTTTCTTAAATATGCAGAAAAACAAGAGATATTTTCACCATCTCCTCTGCCTCAAACTGCAGGGCTCATAAGATTGGAAGAAACAATAAATGTTCAAGTGTCTGGTCCCTGGGCCGCACTGAGTGGGCAAGAATTGTTGTAGGCTTCATATCAAACACGTAACAGTCAGTGCCTATAAGTAACAGAACTTCTTAGTTTTAAATCTGTTCTGTCAAATCAGACCTGTGCCCGAGCCATGCGCTGCGGGTTGGACACACCTGGTCTCCGCACAAGATCCCGTCATGTGACTAATGCAGAACTCGATTCCCATGCGTCCTGGCTGCGTACCCTGGGCCAGTTAGCCAGCCAGCTCTCTGTGCCTGTGTTTCCCCAGGGTAAAATGAGCTGATACTGTCGCGGTCTCCTGGGGTTGCAGTGCACGTTAACTACAAAGAACTTAGAATAGTACCTGGCCATTCTAATAATTATTACCTAGCTTTAGTACTATCTTTTTTAAACCATTATCTTATGGCTGTTGTTATTTGTAAAGAATGAAGAACCGTGCATACAATTATTGTTATTGGGTCTTCTTTTCAGCCTGAGCCAGTGAAGAGTGGTAAAAAAGATAAAGGAAATTGCATTTGTGCATAATTTGTTGGACCTTAGCTATCCGCTAAAAGCATTTTAAAGAATGTTTAAATTATATATATATATATATATATATATATATATATATATAAAATCTGTTTCAGAATGATCAAAGTCATATATGGATATAGACATCAGTCTTTCAGAATTCCTTTGATGTACTTTGATAACTGTAGGAAGAATCAGTGCCGTAAATCAGAAGACTCTGTGGGGGTCTGGTTAAAGTGAGAGGACAGGAGGACTCCGTCAGCCCCCTCCTGCTTGCACCTTGATTGTGCTTAGAACTGTGGGTTTCCTGGGGTCTTTCCCGAAGAGATTGGAGCCGGGCATCAGCCCTTCGAAGCCATTCCCGTTAAGTTACTTTCCTTTGCTGAGTCGCAGTTTCCACGTTGTAAACTTGAGAGTACCAGTACCTGTCCTAAAGGTAGTGGCTGTCACTCTTCATTCCCGCCCCACCCTCGCCTGACTGGAAGTAACAGATTCCTCGCTGTCGTTCCAATCAGCCAGATCCTCTCTGAGCCTCCCGACCTGGCTGTGTGTTCTGCTCACACCACCAACCTCCAGCCCCATCTTGCCTGCTTGCTTCCTCCTGTCACCCAGAGCATTTCCTGGCCGTGTCCTGTTCTGGGGTGACAGATCCCTCCTCTGCTCCCTAAAAGGACAGATCTCCAACCCAGTAGAGCACTTATTACCTGATGTGGATATTGCTCCTCTCTTTGTAGGCACCGTCATAAACCCACACAACCCTGCTCTCTTTCGAGTGCCCATTATCCAGCATGATGCCTAGCAGAGAGATGGCACTCAAACATATTGGTTCATCGGGAAATTTTGTTTACAATTACAGTCATCACTATACAACAACATTTCAGTCAGTGACAAACCACAAACACAGTGGTGGTCTTGTAAGAATATAAGGGGTCTGACAAATTTCTTTTGCCAAGTGATGTCGAAGCCAGCATGACGGACAGTGCTGAAACGCAATACCTTCCTCCTGCAATTGTGATAGCACCAGTGTAAGCAGACTTGCAGTGCCGGTTGTATACAAGTATGGGATGGACAGTTATCCACTCGGCACAATACGTGACAATTATAGTACAAGACTCATATTGGTTGTTATGGTTTGGATGTAACATGTCCCCCAAATTGTCTTGAGTGTGGAAGGTGACTGGATTGTGTCCCTGGCTGCTCTTTTCTTTCACTGCTTCCTGGTGGCCATGGGTTGAAGAACTTTCCTCCGCCAGGCCCTCCCACCGTGCCCTTCTGGCCTTGGAGCCAGCTCACCACGACTGAAACCGTGAGCTGAAATAAATCTCTTAAGTTGTAGGTGTTGGGTGTTGTGTCCAGTAACATGAGGGCAGCTAAGACGTGGGTCTCTGTACTTCCTGTGCTTTCTATGTCATCTTAGAGCGTACTACTTACACAAGACAAAGAAGCTTACTGTTAAGTAGGTGTCGGCAGCAGTCTCTTACAGCTCCTGTTTACCTCATTGCATCGGGAGACCGTGTGGCACAGTGGCACAGAGCATCTGCGTTTGCAAACACACTGCATGGCATGCACACACTGACACGACTACCTAATGCTGCGCTTCTCGGAGGGTAACCCCATTGTCAAGCCACGTGCGGCTGTATTCAAACTTCCACAGGCATCTGAGAAGTTATTATGAAGCCTAAGGTGCCATAACAGATGTGAAAGCATCCTAGAATGCTAACAGCACTGTGAAAAGAAAATATATTAAAACACAAACTAGGCCTTTCACAAAAGCTTCCATGACGTACACGGGAAAAAAAGAGGTGCCTGTATTTTCACCCGCCAGCAGTGCAGGTGTCTACAGAACAGTGCAGCGACCATGCCATGTGGCGATTAGAAGGGGACGGAGGAGGTGGGGAATCTGGACACTGGTGAGTTGGAGGAGAAAGTGTGGCAGAGAGAGACACAAAAGACGTGTCCGAGGCATTTTGAGAGTTCAGAGAGGGAAGCACTTTATGCCACTGGAGGAACCATGAAAGGCTTCTTGGAGATGCCTGAGGTGGCAGTAGGAGCTGGACAGGTCTTGCTGGGCATTGAATATGAAAGGGAAGAGGACACAGGGACCTCACAATGGCTGAGTTAATCAGAGCATCCCGGGGACCGGGTTTCAGGAAGAACAGGCAAGCAGTTGTCCTGCCGGGGCCCGGGACATCAGGCAGGTTGCAGCCCCCGCTCTAGTAACCCAAGAAGGGTTGAGGGTGCCCAGGTGCTCCTTTCCAGATGGAGGAAAGGGGGTGAAAGGGACAAACTTTGTAGAGGACCAAGTGGTTGTGTTTGGTTGTAGGGGCAACAGCGGAGATGCTGAGGCATTAGCAGTGAAGCCAAGAAAGCAAGGACCCTCCCTGACTGTGAGAATGTCACAGCGCAGGGACGTGTGCCCAGGTTGCCTCTGACTTCTGAAGCTTAGCAGTCACAGGCAGCAGATCTGGCTCAACAGATTGGAGACTTGATGGGGACACAAGGAGGAAGCTGCTGGGAGGGTCCGGCTGCTCACTTTTTAGGCTTTAGCTTGCAGTTGTTTCCTCTAAAGGCCCCAGAGAGAAGACTTGCAGTCCGGGGTGGTCCTACTCTGCTTCTTTCTTTGGAATCAGCGGCTGCATCTGATCATTTGGGTAGGTCATTCTCCCTCCCAGAAGTTTTAAAAAGAAAGAAAGAAAGAAGACTGCAGTATTTGACAAACTGGAGTATCCAAAAAAGCCCAAGAAGGAAGATGGTCCACAATCACACAGGTCACTTGAATGCATTTCAAAGTCAAGTGCTTTGATTCTGGGTGCTGGCTTAGGGTGAGCCAATCAGGGCAACCAGCAAGCCAGAGCCCCGGCGTATCTGTTTATTATCCGTTTGGACATAGAATGGTATGTGACACTTTCGGGTCCAAAGAGTATATTTGGAGATGTTATAACTAGCCAAACTAGATGGAGTTCTCTCCTCAAAGCACTCTGGCAGGAGCTGGAGAACTTGACTCTGTTTTATTTCTTTCCTGGAAACAGTTTTCTTTAATCTACATGGTGCTAGAATTCTTTGATCTAATCCCATTATGCCATGCAAGAGCAAATGTAACCGGTCATAGAGGCAGCTACAACCGTCATCCTTTCCCAGAGAAATCAAACTGCTATTTATTGAAAATCCTACTGTGTGTCAGGCAAGTTTCAAGCATTGACTGTGAATGGAGGAAACAGAGGAGGAGGAGGAGTGAGATGAGAAACCAACAAGGAAATGTCAGTTCCTGACAAGTGCAGCAGTAGAAATGAAACAGGGCGAAGGGGCAGGGGCAGGAAGCCATTTGGGAGTGGCTGGTCAGAGCAAGCTTTCTGGAGGGGTGATAGGACTGAGACGGTACTGACAAGTAAAGGTGGAGCTGGCTTTGCAGCACACCTTGGAGTGGCATCTGCAAAACGTGCAGCAAGTGTGATTGGTGTGTTGTCCAGACAGCAAGGACACCAGCGTGCAGTGAGGGAGGGTGAGCAGCACCAGAGAGCAGGCTGCAGGCAGGGCTGGGCCGGGGGAAGTCAGGCTGCAGGAGTTTGCATTTGATTCTTTGCTTAGTGGGAAGTGGCTGAGTTTAAACCGGAGAATGTCTCAATTGACTTCATAACATGTAAGGTTGACTCTGTTGCTGCATGGGTTGGAGGCTCAAGGAGCAAGAAAAAGACTCAGTTTGACTATTTCAGATCAGAGAGTGGGCCGGCGTGATTCAGGGTGTGTGTGCAAGTCGGCTCTCCTGCCTGGCACAAAGCACCTGACACCCGAGACTTCAAGGAGGAGAGCTTCAATCGACTCACAATTGCCAGGAATTCATTCTGCGGTCAGTTGGCTCTGAGACTAGAACATCATGACACAGAGGAACAAAGTAGCTCAGTTCAAGGTGGCCAGGAAGTAGGGCAGGGGAACAGAACCAGACCGGAAGGGCTGGGAGACCAAATGTAGACCTCCAGGCCACGCCTCAACACACCCAGGAGGGAGCTTTACTAATCTGCTAGGTCTTTCTTAATGCCACAGAGTAGCCCAGCAGGATGAAGATTAACAGTCACAAACCATTACAGGAACACGGGTGATGGACTGGATGTGGGGAAGGGGTGTGGAAGGAAGGGGGAAGGAAGATGAGACCTAGGCTGTTCAGCATGCATCTCTGTAATAGCAAAAAAATGCACGGGAATGGAGTTGACTTCGACTCAGTCCTCCAATCTGGCAGCATCAAAAACACATCCAAATGGAGTCCAGAGCATCCTGTGTGCGACCACTTCCTTTCCTTCCCCTTACCCCCTCCTGCTCTCTTTCCTCTCTTCTCCTTTCTCTCCCTCCCTCCC
>PVLA01009169.1:0-78795 GCA_004027455.1 Hydrochoerus hydrochaeris
CACCCCGCCCCCACCCCGCCCCTCCCGGCTGAGTCCCTCTGCAGGTTGCGCGGGACGCGGTCACCCGAAGCCCCCGGGCCCCCACCCACCCGGCTCCGCCCTCCTCTCTTCTCCGCCCGCTTCGCCCCTTCCGTCCCCGGTTCCCGCGGACTCGAGTCCGCCCTCCCCGAGCCGGGTGGGTCTGCGCCGCAGCGGCCCCGGGCGGAGCGAAGCCGGGCGCACAGCGCCGCCTGCCGGGCGGTGGCCGCCACGCAGCCTATGCCGGGGACCTGGGGACCTGGGGACCTGGGGACCTGGGGTCGGGAGTCCTCTTCCGGGTCCTCTCCTCCTCCCTCCGGCTCTTCGCGGAGGAGCTGGGCGGGGGTCGGGGGGGGGATCTTCCCGCGCTCGCGGAGAACACTCGCGGCTCCTTAGTCCACTGCCGGGGGCGCATTCGCTCCCCTGACCCGGGCCGAGGCCCACCAGGGGCCAGGCCCTGCGCTGGGCACTGGGGCGCTGGCGGGTCCATCAGCTCGGCCAGTGTCCCGTGGGGAGAGCCGTGCTAGGAAGTCACAGCACCTCTGTGTGCGTGTGCGTGTGTGCATGTGTTGGGAGGGATGAGTGTGCTCAACTAGCCCAGCAAAGGTAACACACGCTCAAAGTTTTTATCAGCCTTCAAAAAAAAGCCCGAAGGCTGGGGTGCAGCCTAGTTTATGCCACATTCCCAGCACCCCAAAAACCAGCCACCCAAAACAGAGCATGCAGAGTACGGTAACATCATAAGCAACAGACTCAGAAAACCTGGCTGCGAACCCAGCCACTGTCCACCTCTGGCTGCAGGCAGTGGACAAGTCTTTAACCCTCTCTGAGCCTCAGTTTCCTTATCTTTAAAATGGGAGAATAATGGAGTCAGAGTCTCCGGGTGACCATAAAGAGCAGGGCATGGCCCACAGGGCCAGATGGCCTGAGTTTAAACCCCAGCTCCACGCCCAGTGTGACAGTGCACGTCTGTCATCCCAGCGTTCCAGGAGACAGAAGCAGGAGAATCTCAATTTTGTGTGCAGTCTACATTCATGCACAGCCTAGGTAATACAGTGACTTAGTGAGATCCTATGTCAAAAATGAAAACGTGTTTCAAAAGGCTGGAGCTATAACTTCCTGGGTTCCAGCGCCAGTACCAAAAAGAAAAATTCCCTCCTCCGGACTTAGAATTGATGGCTTGCCTGGCAGGTGCAAGGCCCTGGGTTCCATGCCCGGCCTCACCAAATAAAAGGAAACCAACCCCAGCTCTCCCCACTCCTAGCTGTGTGGCCTCTGGCAAATTACTTAACTTTTCTGTGTCCCCAGTTCATCTTCAACAGGCAGTGACAACGCCAAGATGTAGCTCAGGGGACAGACGTGAAGGTTAGCAAAGGTAGCACAAGAAATGTCAAGACTCGCCGTTGTTCTCACAGGACTGTGAGCGCTTACACACTGGACATAAAGGTTTCAAGGGGACGGGGCTGGGCACAAAGAGGTGGCCACAGGCAGAGGGGGAACTGGGAGAGGACAATGTCACCAGAGTGGCGAGGAGTGGCAGTCAGGTTAGGTACAGAGGATGCCGCCTTTCATAGAAGTTTAGGCTGGGTTTTTGTCAAGTTCCCCTGAGGGTGGGGCCTGAGTTCCACTCTGCCCTCCTCCCCTTCTTCCTCGCTCCTTCCCCTCTTTTTTCCTTCCGTCATTCTCCCTTATTTCCTTCCTTTGGTTTTATTTTTGTGATCAGTTAGAAGTCGCACACCATGGATGGAGCCTAAGGCCTTTGCACCCAGGTTTTTAGTTTATTTTTTTATTGTAAGACAAGGCCTTGCTAAGCTGTGCCCAGGAGCTTGTGGAAATTGTGATCTTCCTGCCTCAGCTCCCCTGGTGCTGGGATGACAGGCGAGCACCACGTTTAAAGTTTACCACCCAGTGCTTTTTAGTGTGGTCACAGCTGTGTCTCTGTCGCCACGATGAACTGCAGAGCGTTTTCATGGTTCTCCAAAGACACCCTGTGTTCATAAGCGGTGATTCCCTGATGCCCCCCGCTCCACTCTGATGGTCAACATCATGAGTTACCAGAGCTGGACACTGGCTGCCAGGTGGTCAGACGTTACTCTGTGTGTGTGTGTGTGTGTGTGTGTGTGTGTGTGTGTGTGTGTGTGTGTGTGTTGAGAAGGTGATTCAGTGTGCGATGAATATTTGGATGCTGGACTTGTCACTGGGCAGGATTTGACAAAGGTCTCCCAAAGAGGAGAAACCTCAAGTCAGCCCATGGAGTAGATTTATGAACTCTTTCAACGAAAAAAGATTTTCAAGATGTATCAGTGAGAAGCATAGACTGGTTTGGTTTGGTTTGGTTTGGTTTGGTTTGGTTTGGTTTGGTTTCGTTTCGTTTCGTTTCGTTTTGTTTCATTTCGTTTTATGTAGTACTTGGAGTTGAACACAGGGACACTAAACTGAGCTCCATCTCCAGCACTTTTCTTTTTTTAATCTTAATAAAAGTTCTCACTAAGTGGCCCAGGCTGGACTCCAGCTTAAGACCCTCTTGCCTCAGCCTCCCAGAGTGTTGGAAAGACAGGGATGCACCACGGAACCTGGCTCATAGGCAAGTTTACGAGGAAGAGCTGTAAAGCCGGGGGTGATAGGGAAGGAATCCAGCTGGAGCACCTGAAGGACTCATGGTTTAGGGGTTCAGATTGGCTAGCTTTTATGGATCAGCCAAGTGAGCAGGGTCGGGTCAGCCGGTATCTCAGTTCTGGAATCCTTAGGGTTTAATGAGCAACTGAGTTTCCAGTAGATGCATAAAGGAATGTGTTTGATATTTTGTTAATTACAACAGGCTCAAAATATCAATTAAGGCCTCCGTAAAAATCCAGCAGCATCCTGACAGATGCCCAGGGAGACCATCTACCACTTCACTGACCTAGACTCTCAATCCAAGGAGGGTCGGTGATTCAGGGCCAACACTTCACCAGTGAACCAGCCCCAGATATCACAGATAGCTCCAAAGGCTCCCACAGGCCCGCAAAGGAAGAATCAAGTGCGCTCTCCTGGTCTGGCACGCACATCGGGAAAGGAAGGGCACTTACGACTATCAGTCACCAGTGAATCACAGTTGAGACCCTCAGCATCCTGGAGGCAGTAAATCTTCCAAGCAGTGGGACAGCCATCGGGCACTAGGGCCACCACCTTCCTTAGGCCCCACGAAATGCAAAGACAGGTTTGTCTGCAGGTGTGACGGCCACCAGAATGACCCCAGAGCATCAGCAACACCTCCCACAATCCCATCCCAAGATCGGAAGCCACAGGACTCTAGGGAAGAGCCAGAAATCCAAAAGGGCCCACAGTGGTGTAGGGGACCCTGGCTATTCTTACCACAATGGGTACAGTGACAAATTGTGATGTGCCCATGTGATGCCATCTAGCTAGAGTGGGAGCACCAGGGCTAGGATGGCACATGAGATCTTCATAGCATTTGGAATCCATGACACTCAATACATGTAGCTACCATTTCAGGTGTGTGGAGGTCTTCCCTACCAGGTCATCCTGAGCTTTGCACTGACCTAGACTTGATAGGTCCACCTAGAGAGATGGACCTTCTTTCACATTCCAAGTTAGGCAGGGAGTTGCCAAGGCTCTGGGCATTAAATACCATCTCCATGCTGCCCGGAAGCCTCAGTCCTCCAGGAAGGTAGATTAACCAAATCCTGAGCCAACCTTAGGCAAACTTTGTCAAGAAACCCACACTAAGTGGATTCACCAGCTCCCAAGTGCCCTGATGTGGCTTTTTGCAGCTCCTAAAATGGGCCTCCTGCCCAGTCCATGTGAGGTGATTTATGGGAGACTCAGACTTGCTCATAGCCCCCAAAACTTCTCAACTGATCCAATATGGCACCCAGTAAGGGCAATTTCAACAGGCACTCCTTGATTATAGCAACCAAATTCTTCCCCTCCCAGGGCAAAAAATCTTTCATGCCCATCCCAAAGAAAGTCAGGAGATCAGGTCCTAGATGAAACCTGGAAAGAAACTGGGCCACAATAGCAGCTCCTTCCGAAGTGGAAAGGCACCTACTAGATCCTTCTGACCTTGCTTCTGCCATTAAGCTCCAGGGTGTGGAGACTTGGATACGTTATTGGGCAGATGTTGGGTTACTCCTACACCTTCCACATCTACACCATCATTGGTGAGGTAGGAGGAGGACCCAGACCCCATTTGCCTTGCTGGAAATTTTCCCCATCAGGAAGAATCTACAAAGCCTCAGGATGGGTCTTGTCTTCACTCTCCAAATTAACTAGTTGCTTCTTCAATTTCGGTAGCACAGGATGCGTCTTGGGTTTCCTCACTCGCTTCTTTTGCAACCAGTTAATTCTGATAGGCTTGACACTATAACGCAGCAATGATAAGGGAGACTATACACGACTCTCCTGGTCCAGGCCAGGTCGTGGTCTCCCTGTAAGGAGCAAAGTTGCTCTTGCTGCCCCAGCAGGGCACCTCCACAGCTGCTCTGTCTCCTGCACAGTCTCAGATCTGCACCAGTGAGCTCCTTCTTCGGCAGCAATGAACCCCACCTTCCTCTCCTCCACTGTCGGTTCCCTTGTGGTTCCGATGTGCTCTGAATGCCCTTTGGATTTTTTCCAGTCTGTTGTTTTCTAGACTCTGGGCACTTTGTTCTGGAGAACCCGAATAGCTGGTACTCAGCGCTCCGCCGTGTTGAGAAGTCACCTCTGTCAGTTTTGTTGTTGTTGTCTATCCATTTACTGGCTGTTTCCATTTCATCTGGGTTTCCAACCTTTTTGGTTTCCTTGTCCTGTCTAGGATACTCCTGAGTATACTCTACAGCCCTGGTTTGGGAGCTGTGTATCTCTTAAGCTGGTCTCTTTCAAGAAATGTCCTTCTTTCTCCAACTGTTTTGAAGGAAAGTTTGGCCGAGTATATTAATCTGTGTTGGAAACTGTTTGCATGTAGGGTCTGAAATACCTCCTTCTGAGCTCCTCTTGGTATGAGGGTTTGTGTGGAAAACCTTGCTGTAATTTTAATGGGTTTGCTTCTATATGTGATTTTTTTTTACTCTGACTGCTTTTAAAATGTGGGGGTACTTTTTTTTTGGTATTGGGGATTGAACTCAGAATCTTGCACTTACCAGGCAAGTGCTAGAGCCACTGAGCTAAATCGCCAGACCCCTAAAATTGCTTAGATGTGGGGCCACTGTTGCTGTTGCTGGACGCCTAGCAATTCTGTGAGGATATCCCTTGATGGGTTTCTTTTTCCATCACAGTCGCTCGGTGTTCTGGAAGCCTCACTTACTTGTATGCTGAGTTTTTTTCCTCATGTTTGGGAATTTTCTGCGATGATTTCTGTACACATCTCAATAAAATTGCATATCTGTTTTGTTACAGTTTACTATATAGCACACTTTTTATTACTGTTTGCAGTACATAGTGATTACATTTATTATGGTTTGTACAGGTTCACAACACATCTTAATTAAGGTTTCCCCTCCCTTCCTTCCCGGCCGTCCAGCTTTTGTCTAACGTCAGGTAGCCTGAGATTGGTCTCTTTAGAATCATCTAGAATGTGCTGGATGGTCTTCCTGCTCTCTCCTTTCTATGTGGCTTCTTTGAGTACTTTGGTACAGTTTACCATTTGGTCTTCAATTCCAGTCACTCTTCACAGTGGTCACTGTTGCAATTTCTGAATTCCACAGTTTTTTCTTTTTTAATTTCAGGTATTTCTGTTCGGCATCTTTTTGTGATCCTGTATCTTTTGTAAATTTGTCATTCATGTTTTGAACTATTTTGGTCAGCTCTTCCAATTTTTTTTTTTTTACTTATTTACCCTAAATGGACCTTGTGGACATTTTGAGTGATAATTTCGTGAACTTTTGAGTCATTGGCTCTTTAAACTCAGCAGTTCTTTAACTCTTTTCTTAGAGTTCCATTACTGGTACTTGTTCTCCTCTGTGTTTATGCCCCCCTGGACCTGCCTTAGGGAAGCAGAGAGACTAGGGTTCTTTAGCTGCCTTGCTTTCCCACGATCCTGTGTGTTTGTGCATGTTTTGTAGCCCCCCCCCGTTTTTTGATACTGGTTGAGGTCTAGTAAGATGCTGAGAGTGTGTAGGTTATAGGAAGAGTTTTAGTAAGACACTGACTCCCTGAGATGCATTTTCAGCTTTATACCTCCAGAGATAGCATTTTCCATCAGTTATTTAATTTAAGTGATTTGGACTCTGTCTCTGTGTTCTGCACAGGGAATTATTTCCAGATAGAACAGCATTGAAAATCCAATCACACATCTCGTATGTATGACAGACCTTACATACACTTTATCTAGCCTTTCTGAAGACTGTTCATTTCCGGTTAGCAGTTGTTCTGCAGTGTAAGAGGAGGGAGAGGAGGAGATTAAAGGTAGTTAAAACAGGAGTGTAAACAGTAAGGGAGGAGGTTGGGAGAGGTGGTAAATGAGAGATGATTTTAAAAAAGAAAATTTGATATGGCCTTAATCTGACTCCTGTCCAGTTTATTCCTAGCAAGGTGACTATTCTTCAGGAGGCTCAGACAGACAGGACAGGGAGGTTTGGGTGTGTGTAGCCAGGCGAGACACAGAGGGGGGCAGCTTACAAGAATTTGGTGTAACGGAAAACTTTGGGACGTTACTCTGCCACCTCCCCCATTGTGATTTCTAATTAAGAGTCAACAGGTGCAAGTTCTGCAGGGGGAATCCCGAGAATGAGAGATGGTCACCGGGGGACACTTGTACCACTGGGAGAGGGGGCTAAGTCACACAGGTTGTAAATGTCACTCAGCATTAGGAGGTTAAACAGCACAGATGTTTAAAATCGATCATATTGAGTAACCAGGGTTAATCTGACAAGTAAAAAATTGTCAGCTGACTAAGCCTTGCTTCTGGTAAAAGAGGGTGAAAGACAGAAATGAAACAGCCACTAGTGTCTTACCAAACAAGTGGGACTTCTGAGCGCACATCCAGAAAAACGATTTCACAAGAGACATCAAAGGAGGGGGGCCCTGCTTCAGATGCCAAAATGCAAGGCCAGGGTTCAAGGGACTCTGTTTCTCACCAGCTGGGTTTGAATCAGGATCCCCAGGTCCCCTCCTGAGGCCAGCTCATTTGCTATGGTGGCTCACAGAATCCAGGAAAGAACCCACTTCCCTTGACCAGTATATTATGAAGAATGCCATAAAGCAGTGATGGCGAATCTTCTAGAGCTTTCCATGATAATGAACATCCAGCTGTGGCACGCGTGCCATGGGTTCGCCAACACTACTATCAGTGATGCAGATGGAGAGGTGCCCAGGCAGCCCTGCAGGAAGGGCACAGAGCTCCTGTGACTTCTCTGGGTTAGCTGCCCTCCGAGAGTCTCCGTGGAATCTGTACTCTATGACACCTCCAAACCTGGTCCTTTGCGATTAATAGGAACCTCCTTTCCGGTGGGCTCTGCCTTCAGCGCTAATGTCCGTGTTCTTCCAAGTCGAAATTGAACTTCCTGCTTTTTTGCCGGAGTGCGCATGCGCGCTAACATTCCCTCCCCAATCAGCTGTCGACATGTCATTCAGCCTGCCCCTTCAAGCTCCACCCCCTGTCAAACCTCATAAAAGCCCCAGGGCTGCTTTGTCCACCTCAGAGGGATCCTGCGCTCTGCTGCAGCCCTCCAGTGCCTGCGACCAAGGCCTTTTCCTTTTTTTCCCTCTTTCTGCACTTGCTTTTCTACTGTGCCAAGGAAAAACTTCCTGCTGTAGAAACTGTTGATTAAATGGCTGGTCGTTGGCGATCGCCTAACCTTCCCTGGACCCTGGAGTGGTGCTGAAAGTTTCAGCACTCTAACCCTGACCAGGCTTTCGACTGACCAGCTTCTATCTTGAACCCACTACAGGGTATCAGGACTGGTTAATTCAGCATATTAAAATATCACAAATAATCACCTTTATTTTTTTAAATTACTATGTGTCTGCCTTACGTTATATTCAGGTATCCAGTAAACCCGAGCTAAGGTAAAGTTTGTCTCTCACTGTGAGCTTTTTCTGGGATGTTAGTGTTATATTAGATTTCCCTCTGTCCATAATCCATTTTTCCATTTCTTTACTTTGGTGATACTTGATTCTCCCTTATTCCCCTCAGAAGGGACATTGGGAGCAGTGTCTGTGCAGCTCTAGTTGGCAGGAGTAACACTAGTCTAACAAGTAACTGGGCTTGCTAGTGTCTCCTCTCCAGAAGGTGAACCCTAAATTCAAATGGATGGTGAGGAGGTATCAGATGATAAGGATTCCCTGTGAGAGCCCAGAGTGGTGGTACGCCTGGCATCCCAGCACTCTGGGAGGCAGAGACGGGAGGATTCCAAGTTCAAACTCAGCCAGGTCAACTAGTAAAACCCTAATGCCAAATAAAAAAATGAAAAAAAAAAGAAGAGGGCTAGGGATGTAGCTCAGCAGTACAGCACCCCAGACTTGATCTTTAGTACTGGAAAAAAAAAAACTTCTCTACAAGAAGTGAAAAGTGAATAACACTGCCCACTTTATTTCACTAAGCAAGTTAAAGGTGATGGCAATGTCTTTTCAGACTGAGTTTGTGAATTGTTTTTTTTTTTTAATTAGGTCACACGAAGTACCTAATGTCTGTCTTCCTGTGTGGAGTTGGTGTGTGTACAGGATGCATCTTAATTTCTTTCTTTTTTAGCCCCATTTCTCTCCCCTCTCTCCCCCTCTTGGTCCCCTCCCCATCTGAGAGAGATCTGTCTTCCTACTTCCCATTATTTATCTTTTATTTTGCTCCTCACTTATAATTTGGGTTTCTCTAAGAAGAGAAACCATGTGATATCTAAACTGTTGTATCTGACTTCTTTCAGTTCTCACCGTGGTCTCAAGCTGCATCCATCTTCCTACAAAGGACTCAGAGGACAATGTCTAATGATCTTCCAGTCACAGAATCATTTCCCCTTTTTGCTGAGGAGGAGCACTCCTCTATGATCCTGGAGGACTTTGTGGGCCAGGCAAGAATTCGGTAGGAATAGTTGGTGGTAGCTGTACTAGAGGGAACTGATGAGAAATGTATTTGAAGAAGAAAGAAAGATAAATAAATAAATAAGGCTGAGAAGGGAGTGCAGAAGTTTTGGTGTATCTGGATTCAATTCCTAGTCACACACACACACTAGATAGACGATAGATAGATAGATAGATAGATAGATAGATAGATAGATAGATAGATAGATTCAATGTCACTATAATTAAAACACTGTGATTTTTTTTTTTGGTATTATGAATCAAACTCAGGACCATGTGATTGCCAGGCAGGTACTTGTACTGCTGAGCTATATCCCTGGCCCAAACACTGTGACACGGATATAAAAATAGGCAATAGACAAACAGACTAAATAGAATCCAGGGTTAACCCCATATATTTTTCTTTTCGGTTTCTCCAGTTTTCTCTTTATTTCCCTTCCTTGTTCCTTCCTTTTTCCTTTCCGTTTGTCTTAAGTTCTTCCTTTCTTTTTTCTTTTGTTGTCTTTTGGGTTTTTTGTTTGTTTATTTGTTTGCTTGCTTTGTTTATTTTAGTACTGGGAATCGAATCCAGGGGCTTCCCACTGAGCTACACCCCCCTTCTCTTTTTCTTTTCTTTTTTTAATTTTTATTTTGAGATAGGGTCTTGCCAGCTCACCCAGCTACCCAGGCTGGGCTTGGTCTTGCGATTCTCCTGCCTTGGCTGCTGGGCTGCTGGGAGTACAGGGATATGCCACCATGCCAGCCAATAACCAACTTCAAGCCCTGCCTTGGGGCACTGATCCAACAAATGCACCTGAGGCCAGAACGGCCGTGGGAGACCACACCAGTAGTCCTGTACACTGACTGCTCCACCCTCCCCAGCCGTAGTGTGAAATAAAATAATGACAAAAGCAGAGACTTCTGTCGCTTACCTCTTCCTGCTGGTGGTAGGCAGTCATTTCTTGAGCCCCATGGCCACTGCTTGTGATGCACCAGGTAGCACTTGTTCACCCCATTCAGGAGTTGCTGGCCTGGCCCCAGTCCTCCTCTGGCCTCTGGCTATCACTGTTGCTGTCTCCTTGCACGCATCTCCTCTGCAGTCCCCAGAAGAATGACCATTCCTAGCCCAAGAAACCACCTTCATTCCCCACTAGATCATGCCGCAGGGAGCATTCGTCCTATGGTAATCCGTGCTGATGTGCATCAGGCAGCCATAATCTCAGCCAAAAGAAAGTGCTTCTGTTCAGATGGCAGACGAGAAGCAGGCTCAGCTACCTGTGAGCCCTCTGAGAGGTCAGGGGCTACATAGGAAAGTGCTCTGTTCCACATCACCCAGAGAGATCAGAAGAACAGGGGATCCTGACCAGAATCTCCAGTTGGAGCCCCAGGGATGCTAAGACCACTTCCTGGACCTTTGCTGACCATGCTGTCCCAGATGGTTCTTTCTACCACTGCCACACTGGCACTGTCCAAAGATTGCAGCCCTCCTAGGACCAGGGATATTGCAGGCAACAAGAATCATTCACACAGGGCAGTCAAGATCTGTTCCTTTACCTCCTCTTCCTGAACATGGCACAAAATTTCCTGTTGGGCTGATTCTTGACAAACTCTTCCAGTTCCTTTATCCCAAAACTGGTGTCCCAGGACCCTACATGTTTGGCACTGGGATTATCTTGTATTTTCTGTCCAAAGAAATATATGCAATGACACCACCCCCCCGAAACCTTCTCAACCATATCCGTAGTAGGGCTACTTATCTATGTAATGAAAGAATACGCTGCCTCTTTTGGAGAATTTATTGATAATCTCAATGAGCAAAAAATTGCCCAGCTAAAAGAGGCAAAGCAAGCCTGCATGAAACACATCCTGGATGCAACTGAATTGGAGAAGTCCCAAGAGAAGTGGCACTTCTGAATAAGTACCACTACCTTTTCAATGGTCTTGGAGATTACTCACTGGGAACAGCTCCATAACATATATAATGAAGTAAATACTCACCGGACTGTTATATCTCTGGGCAGAACACGATGCATCAAAAGCAACCAAAGCACATGACAAGCTTCGTTTTTATTGAAAGCTACTTACCTGACTAAAGATTGACGAGTTATAGGTCCCATCTGCGATACGTTCTCTGACTTTGCAATAAAGAATAATTGAAACCAAAAAAAGAAGAAGAGGAAGAGGAAAAGGAGGAGAAAGAGGAGGAATTTAAAAACCCTGACTCTAAAAACATTCAAAATATCTTCCTGCCATCAGCCATGGGGTATTTTTTTCAACCCTGCCCCTTCGCTTACTAGAGACGGTCAGAAAGAGCTTTGTAACCAGAACTGAGGTCCAGCAAAAGCTTTTAAATTCTTTACAGAAGATGGAAAAAATAGCACTCATTCAATTAGGATCTGTGAAAGAAACAGTTCACATGCTCACAGTTTCATCACCATGTTGGAGAAAACCCCAGCCTAACACTTTGCTTTTCAATTTCCACACCTGAGTTTTCTGTGTGCTGTCTCCTAAAATTGGACCCTCATCTCAGTAAGACCTGCAAACACAGACTGAAGCAGCTCAAGGTGAATTCTGCCTCTCACACAAGTACATTAAAATGGCTATTCTTTAATCTAATATGCAAGTACATTAAAAATGGATATTCTTTAATTTCTTCATTTTTCTTCTTGCCAGCAATTGGTCAAATGTGTGTTATTTCTTTCTCCTATGAGTTGTATGAAAATATATCATAAAGAAAAAAAATGGGGAAATTTTTTTCAATAATTTAATTTCCTCACTGGCATCTCCTGAGACCCGCACCATGCTGGAACCTGGGGCGCCGGGAAACCCCTGTTTTACTTAATTTCAATATACATGAAAGTATGGACAGCTATTTTGAAGAGAACAAGAGACACTATGACAGCCATTAGTGACTTCCCTATTGTCTGGTCTTGAAGACAAAAATGCCTTCCTCATCCTGTTCAGAGCAGTTCTATACTATGTTGTTTTGTATGAATTCACTGTGTGTGAAGATATGGACAATTATTTGGAAGAAAACGAGACAATATGATAGACAGTGAAGATCTCTGGTTGTCTAGCTTTGAAATTTATGTCTCTTACATTGCTTTCTTATGTCCTGCTTTGTTCTGTTTTGTTGTGTTTAATTTTACCCCCTTTAAAATAAAATAATAATAATAAATAAATAATCTAATTCTCTACATTAAATCAAATTTCCAGAGTACAGATTTCCTTTTAGTTTTTATTCCAATCTCCTGCAACATTTCTAAACTCCTTTTGCTTTGAGAAATGTAAGCACATTGGTTTTGGAAATTACTTGCTGAAAGTCATTTCAATTAATACAACCAAGTTTTTTTTTAACTTTATACCTCAGAAGTTTCATCTCAGTAGGAAATTATGTTTGCTCATAAATTATGCCAAATATTTGAAAGCTACTGATGGAAGTTACACATAAACACATTAAGCTGTATTGCAAGTAGATTTATAAACATGCATGTTTTCTTTCAGTGATTTCATTTTTTACCCTGACACTCCTTTGAATAATGCAGTTCTTACCTTTTTAAGACTGGAGCAATAAAGTATCTCAAAAGTTCCCAGGGAAATTAACTAAAATCTAACCAAGGTCTATTAAGATATCAGAATAGTAATCTTATTAGAAAAAAATCATGTCTTACATATCAAGAAGACACTTACTTGTTAAGTAATATAATATGATCTAGGAAGGTTTTTTTTCTAAGTAATTCTACTCATAAACTACTTTTTTAAGTAGTGTTTTTAGAAAAAAAAGTTGACAGTCTTAAGGAAAATACTCAGGTCTATCTTATGGCGTGAGAGAATTTTTAAGGTTATTATTGGTAAAGTCTTTTTAGAAAAAATTTCATCTGAAGGGTCATTTGCACCCACTAGGCCTCCTACTTCTTCTGAATTAACGTGTATTGCTTAATTTCTTCACACGTGTCTCACCATTACACACATGAGATCAGAGACTTACTTAGACACTGTATGGGCAAAGTGATTTGGTGAGCTTTCTCAGCCTTCTAAAGGTTTTCTCTTCTTTCTGTTTTGGTAAGAATGTTAAAGGTTCTTTTCCTTTGCAGTTTTAGGTGGTTTTCAAAAACTCATGGTTATGACTCATATCCTGATACTTCAGTGCAGAGATGGAGCAGAGAATCCTTTGGGGACTGCATGGTACTCCCAGGCAGGGCTGCTTTCTTCCTGTGACTGGTGGTGGATATTGTGAAATATCATGCATCAGTTCAGGGCTATCCTGAAATCCTTTTCCTTACTGCCCATCAGTTTTTTTTTTCAGGATTACCTGGGTCTTCAGTACCCTAGGGAGGATGTGCTTCTCTTTGGTCATGGAGCTCAGTGAGTACCTGCATCCTCAGGAGGGTGAGGAAGTGGGGTACTCCTCGCCCTCCGTGCCTGTCTCTCTCTTGTGTTGATTGTCAGGGTGCATCTCAGTCTTGCTTTAGTACTTGTGTCAGATAAAATTGCTTTTTAACAACAACAAACACAAAAACCCGCTTTGGAAAGTATTCCCTCAGTGATTCAACAGATTTTTTAAAGCTGAATTTATCAAAGAACACTTTGTGTTCTCAAAGTGGCTCGTCTCAATTCTAGAAAGAGTTTCTCAATCTTTCTGCTTTGTTTCTAAACATTAATTTGAACATAGGCAGCTATTTTATTTTTTATCTTTGGGGGGTTGGGGTGGGTTTTTTTTTTTTTGGTCTTTTTTGAGACAGGGTCTCACTATGCAGTCCAGGCTGGCCTTGAGCTCACTTTGCAGCCCAGGCTGGTCTCAAACTTGCAGTGATCCTCCTGCCTCAGCCTCATGAGTGCTGGGATGACAGGCGTGAGCCACCACACCTGGCTCTGGTATTTTGTAATAAAAGAATTTTCATCAAATTTTAGAGACTGAAAGGGATATTATATGTTGTTTTAAAAAAAAAACAGAATTCACTCAACACTGAGCAACAGTTAAACAAAGAGGATTCTCAGTTGAGACTTTTCTAATAAATCAATTTAATATTGGCTGAATAGATAAGGTTTGTCATCCATCTAGTTGGGCTTTTCCTTCCACATAGGGAATATATTTTTACAAAAACACTGAGTAGGAAAGGAGAGAAGATATTTTGAGAAATCTCCCAAAATTGGACCTTTTTCCTCTATGCTGACCTTATTATAATTTTAGTGACATATTACTCCATTTATTTTGAGCTGGGAATTACTATGCAATTTATTAATTCATCATTTTCACAACATCCAACATCATGTAACCAAAGTTACTAACAGCAGAAGTTATTAACAGCAAACGGTGTTGAACATAATTTTGAAATAGACGATGCCATTTAAATTTCAGAAAAAAACACCTGAATCCTTTCCACAGATTTGTACAGATGTGTGCGTCTACACACACATCCCCTCTAATGTTATATAGATTAACATGTGGGATACATTTTAATCTACTGACAAAGAAAATGAAACCAGTTGAGCTTTGGAAAACTGAGATAGTTTGGGTTGTGAAGAGCATATCTGAGCCAGGTAGGGTGGCACACGCATAATCCCAGCACTCGGGAGGCTGAGGCAGGAGGATCATTGTAAGTTCAGAGCCAACCTGGGATACATAGTGAGCTCAGGGCCAGCCTCCACTACCTGGCAAGCCCCTGTCTCAAAGAACCAAAAACCAAAGCAAAAAGAGTATGTTCGAGGCCATGAGTTTGCATGTAAAATTAGCTGAAGTGCATGGGTGTTGTCTATACTAAGATCTTGGCTATTTAAAATACAGAGGTTACTGTATTTTGTGCTGGCATAGCTTTTATTAAAAGTTTAACATATAGGGTGATGGTTTTATTTTGTCATGAATTCATTCAACGTCTTCTAGACAGCAGTTTATTATTTACTGCTGACTTGTCGTAATATCCTCTTTTTTAAGTTTATTTACTTAATTTTAAGAAGTAGAGGCATATCAGTTTTTGAGGGATCTGGAGTTTCACACTATATATATATATATTTTTTTTTTTAAATAGCAGCGTGCATCTCACAGCTGTAATCTATCCCAAAATGTTTTAAGATCTGAATAATTTACATAGCTGATGCCATTGTGTTTTGTGTAAAATACAAGTAGGAAATGATGCGTTGTTTCATAGATAACTCAGTGGAGATTATTGGGATGGCCCAGTGGCTCCTACAGAAGCATACCAGGAGCTCTTTATGCCTTAAGATTGCAGTCAGCTAGCGGCAATCACGTTTGAGCTTGGTCTTTAAAGCCACAGTGTCTGCCTATCTAGGACTGTGACAGCCCAGGGTAACTGGCAACCCTAGATTCTACCTCCGTTTAAGAAGCATCGCCCCAGCCCAGGCAACTTAGCAAGGTTCATGCCCTCTCCACATTTTTAAGCAGACTAATCACTATCAAGACATTCTGCATCTTTAAACCTAATTTTATAAAGAATTGTCATATTTTGACAATATAGAATATCACCTACTGGTTATAATTTTTGTGCTCATAAACATTGCCATTTTCTTAGACATGAGTCATTTCGTATCACAAGGATTTAAAACTTGCAGTAAAAATGCCAAACGCTGTAATACCTTGCAACTTTCTTATACTCACCAGAACAATGCAATAATTAACATGTCCTGGATATCACTTTGGTTCTTTTTCCACCCTTCATTTTAACTTTGTGGGCGTGATAGCCTACAGCTTTTGGTCAACCAGGTTGAGGTGCCAATGACATTTTCAAATTTTTTCTAAAGAATTCTTCAAGGGCTGGGGATATAGCTCAGCAGCGTAGTGCCTGCCTGGCAAGCGCAAGGTCCTGGGTTTGATTCCTGGTACCAAAATAAAAAAAAAGAACAAAACAAAAAGAATTCTTCAAGTGTTAACATTTAAAGTCATACTTCATAGGTGATAAAGAAAAGCTTAAATTTTTAGAAAAAATATGGACATAATACCAATGATACAAATATAATAAATTGTGTCAAAATGAGAATCAGCTTGGTAAAGAGTTAAAGGCTCTTTCTTTAGTATAAATCAAATTTTTTACTATAAAGTGTGGCTTCCTTAATGCATGGTCCACTAATTGTTTTTGTTCACTGCAGTATTCAGAGGCTTATTGATGTTTTTGCCCCGCTGCTGATGAATTTTAAGCTCCAGTAATTGTCCATCAGCTCTGATCTAAAAATGAAATGATGCTGAACTGAGCTCAATGCTATTTTTATGAAGAAGAGAACTACAGAGATAGAACTCAGTGTGAAAGCCCTGGGTTTAATCCTCAGCAAAACCTGTCTCATGAAGACAGTTGTAGCGAAAAGAAAATGCAAAAGAGTTCGGTGATTTAAACCTCCTGGGAGAATGACCCCATCTAGCCAGCCATGGCACAACGAACCCCACAAGAGAGTAGCTTTAGCAACACATATGAAGATGACCATAAATGAACTGCACACCTGAATCTTAAATCATCAACTCATCGAGCCAGGAATTCTACTTCTAGGAATCATTCCTATAAATTGAGGCATGGAAAGACCTATGGACAAAGCTGTCAGCTGCTGATTTGGTTCTGATGACTTAAGACTGGGAAGGAATAATTACATGAACGGGAATCTCTGGGTCACCAGAGTAAGCCAGTGACGGTAGATGACGGGGTTCTCCAAAGAACTGGAGGAAAAAGTTGGTGAATCAAGGGGCTGCTTTAGAACACCTTTGCAGAATATTACAGTTAGTTAACAATTCATTCTTGGGAAGGAATTATTAAACAATGTAAAGTCAGTCACTAATAAAAATAATTTCTCATATAGAATAAAATTGTGTGTGTGTGTGTGTGTGCATGTGTTTGTGTTTTTATGAGGGATTTAACTCAGGGTCTCTGCACTGAGCTACATCCCCAGTCCCTTAGTATTATTATTATTATTATTATTATTATTATTATTTTAAGACAGGGTTCTGTTAAGTCACTTAACTTGTCAGGCCAGGCTTAAACATGAGACTGCCCTGCCTCTTCGCCCCAGAGTGCTGGATTACAAGTGTTCACCACCATTGTTATAGAACAGATAGTATCTTAATTGTTTACTTTATCAATAAAAATTAAATAGAGAAAACAAAGAGAAAAAAGGAAGAAAGTCTATAGAAAATCTTTTGGGAATGGTCAGAAATGAATTAAGTGAAGGAAAAAAAAAACCACAAAATAAAAGCATGCAGTATTTCTGTCCTTTCTCCCTCCACCCCCCTGAAAAAACAAAACAGAGTGGGGAAAGCAGTGCAAACGAGTGAGCTATTTCTAGAAGACACACAAGGTGCTAGGAGCTGGTTTGCCTGCTGTAAAGGGCCTGGGACAAAACCAGGGAGAATTTTCTGCTGTCTCATGTTAAGTCACGGGAAAGAATCACCCACGCAAATTTAAAGCAAGATCAGAATAGCGTCTGAGTTTGAGCCCTGTTGGTTCCGACCGTGGTCCTCCCAGGGCCCGATGGTCAGTGCGACTTTGGACTCCAGAGCCCGAGCCTTCTCTGGGAACAGAGGGCTGCCTGGGGCTGCAGACCTTACCGAGGGCCCCGCCTGCCACAAGCAGCCGCCATTAACCTCTCATCTCCCCAGCTGCACCTCTGTCTCCTCCCCAGCCCCGGCCCCCCGTCCTCCTTCCTGTCTCTGTGGACCTGAGGACTGGAGGGTCCTCCTGGGAGCAGGACCTTGCAGTGGGTGACCCCCTGTGTCTGGCTCAAGTCACTGAGCACGGTGCCCTGGAGGGCCACCATGGGACTCTCCTTTTATAGCTAAACAAAATTCTATGGGATCTGACTCCACAGTGTTAGACCTTCTGTCTGTTGATTGCTTTTGCTCATTGGCTATGACCATTGAAAGCTGCCATGCATACATACACATAGGCAAAGGGAAAGTTTCTAACTTAGGTCTTTTGACATTATTTTGCATGTCATGGAGATCCCCCTTTTTAAGAGGATATAATACACATTTACTTCTTTAAAATTCCAGGTGATTTCCCAAAGCCAGTAATGGGTTCTGTTTCTTGTACCTTGTACTGGTACATTTTGTTCCAATGATTCAGCGTAACAAAGAAAGCATGTGAAATGCCTCAAACCTCAAAAAAACCCATTAATTTATCTCTGGCATACCATAATTGTAAAGGTACTAATATTTTTCTTAGTAGTCACTGTGAGTGTTTGCTAGTTAATCTTTAACCAGACGCACATTCTATAGATAGCCCAGTAACCTGAGGCTGATGTCCTTATAGTCATGGTACCCAAGATACAAAAATGTCCCCTTTCTTCCATGTCAAGAGACCTCAGTTATCAACACACCTCATGACCTTCTTGCAAAATATAAAATAAGATAGTATCTTGATTTCAAATTTTTATTTCTAATTATTTGGCAAGACATTCTCTTTGATTTTTGAAAGAATTTTTAAACATCTCCCCTGGATATCTGATAAACTTTAAGTTTTGTTAAACAAAAATTATAATGATAGTCAGTTTCAAAGGAAAAGTTATTTCACATATTTTTCCTTTTTTTCAATCATCTCTTACTAGTACATCTTAGATATGCATAATGATCGTATTCATCATTGAGAATTTGGGCATGCACATGATATAACTTAATTCTTTTCGTTTCCATTCCTCTCCCCTCTTCAACCTCTCCTCCCCTTACCATTTATAAAAGCTTCGTTTCTTGCAAATCAAAACAGCATTGAGATTTCATCTCACTCTGGAAAGAGTAGCTGCCATCAAGAAATCAACCAATAACAGATGTTGGTGAGGCTGTGAGAGAAAAAGAAACACTGCTCCACTGTTGGTGGGAGTGCAGACTGGTGCAACCACTATGGAAATCAGTGTGGAGATTCCTCAAAAAACTAGGATTGGAAGTTCCATTCAACCTAGCTATTCCCCTCCTAGGTATTTTCCCAGAAAAACTGAAAAGTCCAAGTCACAGTGATATATGTGCACCCATGTTCATAGCTGCACAATTTGTGATAGCTAAATCCTGGAAACAACCAAAATGCCCATCAACTGCAAAAGATGTGGCATGAAAAAGATGTGGCATGTTTATACATGGAATATTACTCAGCTACAAAAAAGGATGATCTTGAGGCCTTCATAGGTAAATGGAGGCAATTTGAGACTATCTTCATAAGTGAAATAAATAAGAATCATATTTATAAATATCACATTGTGTCTCTAGTGTAAAAAGTAATAAGAACTGTAGGAGTAATAAAACCCAAAATGTGGGGGCTGGGGATTTAGCTCAGTGGCGTAAGTGCCTGCCTGGCGAGCACACAGCCGTGAGTTCGATCCCCAGTACCAAAAAAAAAAAAAAAACCCAAAATGTGTAATTGCTATTGTAAAAAAGAGAGGAAAAGAAAGTGCTCTGAAGGATATAACTGCATGTATGTTTAAGTGTGTAGGATTGATAACCATGTTACTAAGTTTTTGTTGGATCGTTGAGTAGAACTGTTTGCAGCCTCACTGTTTGAATGTCCACTTTGTATGCTTTAATTTTGTAACTTGAACAACTATATCTAAGATGACAGTATATAATTTATCAACTAGTGATTTCTTACTTTTTTTTTAAATTCTGTATTTTTTCTACCCTTTTTTCTGTTTTGCTTTTTTCTCTTTAAATAAAATTTTTTAAAAGCTTCATTTCTATTTTCCTCTTCTCTTATTTTTACTTTTTCTTTCTTTCCATCCCCCTACCCCCTCCCTTGTCCCCCTCCTCATTTGAACTTTTTTTCCTATTTTACAATACCTATTATGTATTTTGGTCCTTATTTACACTTTCAGTTTCTCACATAAGAGAAACAATGAAGTATTTACCTGTGTGTCTGATTTATTTCACTTAAGAGTATGGTCTCAACACGTATCCATTTACCTATAAAAGTCTCAAACTTATCCTTCTTTGTGGCTGAGTAGTACTCCATTGTAGAAAAACCACATCTTCTTTATCCACTCACTAGTTGGTGAACATTTGGGTTGTTTCCAAGATTTATTCATTACAAACTGTGCCACTATAAACATGGGTCTCCGTATATCACTGTGACATGATGCTTTTAATTCTTTCAAGAAGGTATTCAGAAGGGGAATAGTTGGGTCAAATGGGAACCCTAGTCCTAGTTTTTTGAGGAATCTCCACACTGATTTTCACAGTGGTTGCACCAGTCTACACTCCCACCAACAGTGGAGAAGGGTTCCTTTTTCCCCCACAGCCTCTCCAGCACTTGTTATTGGTTGATTTATTGATGATAGTCATTCTTTCTAAGGTGAGATGGAATCCCAGTATCATTTTAATTTGAAACTCTCAAAAGACTAGTAATGTTGAAAATCTTTAATATATTTGCAGTTTATACTTCTTTATCTGAGAAGTGTGTATTCAACTCATATGCTCACTTTTAGTTTGAGTCTTTAATTGGGGGAGTCTGTTTTTTTTAATTCTTTATATGTTATCAATAGCTTTACTTTGTCTGACAAGCAGCTAGCAAACACTTTTTCCCACACTGTGAGCTATCTCTTCACTCTGTGGTTAGTAGTATAAATAATTTCAAGTCCAGGATTCTGATGCCCTCTGTCTTACCTTTGTTGCTCAGAATTGCCTTTGTTATTCTAGATCTCTTCTGATGCCAAATGAATTTCAGGATGGTTTTATTTAATTCTGTGAGATGTGCTTCTGGAATTATAATAGGTATTGCATTAAATCTGAATAACAATTTTGGAAGTATGGTTATTTTCACTTTGTTGGTTCTTCCTACTCAAGAGAAAAATATCTTTCCATTTTCTGATACCCTCTTCAATCTCCTTTTTCAGAGTACTATCGTTTTCAATGTAGATGTTTTTTATTTCCTTCATTAGATTTGTTCCTGGTGATTCGTTTTTATGTTATTGTGAAAAGTGTTGTTTTTCTAATATCTCTCTCAGCTTGTTGTTCATATACAGGAGGGTAATTGATTTTTGAGTGTTGAATTTGAATGACTGAATTTGAAGCTCCTTCTCTGGTTTTGGTATCAGATGTCTTTTGGTGGAGTTTTTGGGGTCTTCTATGTAGAGCATCACGTCATCCACAACCAATGATAGCCTAACTTCTTCCTTTCTTATTGTTATTCCTTTTGTCTCTTTCTCTTTTCTAATTGCTCTGACTGAAGTTTCCAGAACTATATTAAGTAACCAGTGACAGTGGACATCTTGCCTTGTTCCTAATTTTAGAGTGAAAGCTTTCAGTTTTTGATCACTCAATATGATGTTGGCTGTTGGTTTGTCACAGACAGCTTTTATCAGATTGACAAAGATCATCTATTCTAATATTCTGTAGGGTTTTTATCATGAATGGATTTTGGACTTTGTCAAAAGCTTTTTCTGCATTTATTGAGATGGTCATATGGTTTTTGTCCTTGGTTCTGTTAAAATGGTGTTAAATTCATTGGTTTATGTATGTTGAAATATCCCTGCATCCCTGGGATGAATTCAACTAGCTCATGGTGTATAATCTTCTTGATAATTTGCTGCACTCTGCTTGCCAATATCTTATTGAGGATCTTTTCATCTGTGTTCATTAGGGAGATTGGCCTGTAGTTCTCTTTCTTAGTTAGGTCCTTCTCTGGTTTTGGTGTCAAGGTAATGCTTGCTTCCAGGAGTGACTTTGTTTCCCTTTCAATTTCATTGAAGCTCCTTCTCTGGTTTTGGTATCAGAGTAATTAATGCTTGCTTCCAGGAGTGACTTTCCCTTTCAATTTCATTGAAGAGATTCAGAATTAATGACATTATATCTTCTCTAAATTTATTGTATAATTCAGTAGTAAATCCATCAGGACCTGTGCTGATAGGTTTTTAATTACATTTTTCAATTTCATTGAAGAGATTCAGAATTAATGACATTATATCTTCTCTAAATTTATTGTATAATTCAGTAGTAAATCCATCAGGACCTGTGCTGATAGGTTTTTAATTACATTTTTCAATTTCATTGACTGGTATTGATTTATTTACGATTTTTATAGCTTCTTAATTTAGCTTTGGTAGTTTATACATACCAAGGAATCTGTCCATTTCATCTACATTTTCCTTCTTACTAGAACATAAGTTCTCAAAGTAGGTATAGATGATCTTCTGGATTTTTGCAGGGTCTGTTGTGATTTCACCCTTTTCATTCCTAATTGCATGAATCTGAGGCTTTTCTTTCCTTTTTTGATGAGGCTAAGAGTTCATTGATTTTAATCTTTCAAAGAACCAATTCTTCAATTCATTGATTCTTTGTATTGTTTTCTTAGTCTCCTTTGCATTAATTTCTCCTCTGATCCTTATAATTTCCTCCCCTGTAGGACTTTGAGTTTGGCCTGCTCGTCTTTTTCTAGAAGCTTGAGGTTAAGCATAAAGTTGTTTATTTAGGCTCTTCCTGTTTTCCTGATATGGGTATTCACTGATAGAATTTCCCTCTTTGGACCACTTTCATTGTGTCCCATAAGTGCCAGAGTGTTTTATTGTCATTATCATTTTATTGTAGAAACTGCTTAATTTCTTCTTTAATTTTACCTCTGATCCATTAGTTGCTCAGGAGGTTGTTATTTATTTTCCATGTGTTTATGAAGTTCTCTTGGGTTTTTTTGCCTTTTATTTCCAACATCATGGCACTGTGGCCTGATAATATGCATGGGTTAACTTCAGTTACTTGGCATTGGTTTAAGTGTGCTCTATCAGCTAGTATGTGGTCTATTTTGGAGAATGTTCCATGAGCAGCTGAGAAGAGTGTGTACTCTGATGTTGTGGGATGGATCACTCTGTAGACATCTACTAAGTCCATTTGTTCAAAATTTCACTACAGTTCTCATATTTCATCATTGATTTTCTGTCTAGTTGATCTATTTGTGACAGTGGGGTATTGCGATTCCTCAATACAAGTCTGTTAGTGCTTAATTGATTTTTCATGTCCTTTAATATTTGTTTTATGTAGTTGGGTGCACTGGTATTTGCTGCATATATGTTTGTGATTGTCACCTCTTCCTCTTGGATTGTTCCCTTTACAAGGATGTAGTGACCTTCTCTGTCTCTCTAAATCAGTCTTGGCCTGAAATTCTCTTTGTGTATGTATAGAATAGCTCCCTTGTTTGTTTGTTTGTTTGTTTGTTTCTGGGTTCCTGTCTCACAGAGCATTGGTTTCCATCCTTTAACTTTCAGTCCATGAATTTCTTTTTGAATTAAATGTGTTTCTTGAATGCAGGAAACTGTTGAATCTTGCCTCTTGATCCATTCTGCCAGTTTCTTTTTATTGGTGAATCGAGGTCATTACCGTAGATGACTATAACTGATATGTTTTGGCTCATCCTTGCGATGTTATTTTCCTGTTGTTGGCTCCCTTTCCCCTCCCACGTGTTTAATTGCCTGCCTTGGCTGGTGGATCCCTTCTGTTGGGTGTCATGGAGTGCTTTTCCTTGTTGTCTCTGGTGTCCATGAATTCCCTCAGCTGTTCTTTTTCATGGAAGTATCTTATTTCTCCATCAATTTTGAAAGATAGTTTTGTAGGGTACATCAGTCTGTGTTGGAGGTCATTTTCTTTTAAGGCTTGAAATACTTCACTCCAACCTCTCCTTGTCTGGAGGGATTTGGTTGAGAACTTTGCTATGATTCTGATGGGTTTTCCTTTATTGGCGATTTGTTTCTTTACTAACAGTTTTTAATACTCTGAAATTCTGGAATCTTGACTATGATATATCTTGGTGTGGATTTTTTTATCATGCTTAATTGGAGCTCCTCACTTATCTGTATGTTGAATTGTTTTTCCCTGCCAGGGAAGTTTTCTGGCATGATGCCTATGAACAGGTATTCTATATCACTTGCACTATCTCAAAATTTTTCATCGACTCCAATCAATCTTATGTTACTCTTCTTTGCATCACCTCACAGCTGCTGGATTGATTTATCATGGTCCCTTGCAATTTGTAAGAAATCTTCTTTTTCATGCTAACCATAAACCTGTCTGATATATCTGAGATTCTGTCCTCACCTTGGCCCATTCTGCTGAGGATACTTTCAGTGGAATTTTTAACCTCCTGGATATCTGCTTGAATCTGCTTTATAGATTCTGTTTCTTTCCTATGTTGGGCATTCACAGTTTGTATCACTTTCCTAAACTCTTCTATTGTTTTTATCTATATCTGCTCTAGAGTCATGAAGCATGTTCTACACTCTGGTCCCCATCTCAATCATTGTCTGATAAATTATTTCTGATTTGATTTTTTTCTAATCACCCACCAGGGGGATGGCTTTCAATTGTCCCACACCATGGCCCTTTGGGTTTGCCTTTGGTGAACTGGATATCTGGAGTTGCATCTTGTTTAAGAGTCTCCTCACTTTATTTTCTTTTTTTAGTTTAATTCCTGGGTTGATGCTTATAAATTGCCTGTGGTGAGTTGCTTTATTGCTAGTATTTAGAACTCATAAGAAATGACTACTTCTCAGAGGTGTCTTCCGGGTGTAGCTGGTTTTGGGGTTTTGAGTCTGTTGCAAGATCCTATCTCCTCAGTCAGTTGGGGATAAGAAGTTGCTGCCTGCTTGGCTCAGCCCCTGGTTCTCTGGTACTGGCCCACAGTATTTTCTATGACCCTTAGCCAATCTCAGTCTTGGTTATAACAGTTATGTCACTTTTGGCTAAAGCGGTACCATCAGCAATAACAGTAGCATCAAACGCAAACTAGAAAACAGTAAGCTGAGGTAACCATTGATTTACCGCCTTTAACCATAAGAACTAGATTTGTGGTTATACAACAAAATTTAAAAGAAACCAGAAAATTATATGTACTACATAAGTCTTCAAAGTGTCTAATTTACCCTCAGGGGAAAAAATTTTAAAAGAGTTTGGGAAAAAAAATATAGAAGTAGAAGAAAAGGTTGGAAGCAAGGCTGGAGGACAAAAGAAGACCAATCAAACTTTGGGAAACTTGTGTAGAAGATGGGAGGGGAAGGAAGAAAAGGCAGAAAAAAACAATAAAGAAGCTAGAAACCCTGTTCATGCTCATATAAAAATAAGATCAAACAAGGAAGGAGAATAAAAGAAAAACAAGAAAGAGAGAGAGAGAGATCCACTTCCAGGTGTGTCTCTGCTGTCACTGGCAGACAATGTGTGCAGAAAGAATCCAGATCCATGTGATACATCCCAGCAAGCCAGCGGTAGCTTTGTGGTGGGTTAGTGGATAATCTCAGCAAGCCCAAGTTCACCCTGGTTTCTTGCACTGGATCCATTCAACCTACAGCCATCACCACTCCTTCTGTGGCTTGAACCCAACTGGGAGCCGCTAGCTGGACTCAGCAATTGTTCTGTGTTCTGAGCTCAGTGGGGCCCTTCCAAGATGGCTCTCTGCCAATCGCCCTCTGCCACAGGACATCTGAGCTCCCAACACTCACCCCCAGCTAGTGAAGTCCTCCGAGTCCACTGTGGCATCTCTCTCCAGCCTCCGGAGTTGCCAGCAGCCACCACGTGTCTGTAGGTTTGAACCACTCTCCCCTCAATGCAGTGAAGTCCTGGCTCAGGGAGAAGCCTCCACCAGCTACCTTGTCTTCCTCACAATGCTCTCTCTAGCGTGTCTGCTGCAACTCTGCTGCTTACCATTCCACCACTTCCTGGAAGTCCTTCTATTGCATCTTTAGGGCCTCCATGTGTATCACATTACGGTGAACTTACACAAAATCCATTCGTAGTTTGAAAACTAGGCCAGGTAAACTGTGCTATACTGCTACAAAATATCCTTTCCTGTAAATATATTTCCCTTGGTTATTTATTAGGCTTGTTTTTAGCATTATTCCAAATGCCAAGAAGTAGATGTTTTAAAATCCCCCCAAATAAAGTCAGTCCTCTTAAGTTTGTGAAAGTAGTTACTTGAGTTAATAGGAATTTTGAAGGCATACTGACTCTGCTCATGTAACCTTCCAAAGAGTTAAAAATAAAGAAACTAAATCAGCTCTACATGACAAGAATCTTCCAATTCTAAAACTATCAAAAGATCCCAAGTCACTTGATCTACAGAATGAGGCAAGCAGCAGCTGAAACTACTGCACTTTTTACACGATTAAACCCAGTTATTTTTTGCCTCTTAAGGTGACCCAAAAGAGTGGAAAATCTGTCTCTAAATCAAGCAGAATTTTAAATGAACAATTTTTTCCCAGCACTTGGGAGGCTGAAGCAGGAGGATTGCTGTGAATCGAGACCAGCCTAGGCTACAAAGTGAGTTCAAAGCCAGCCTGCTTCTCAGCATTTGGAATAATGCTAAAAATAGGTCTCAAATAAATACCTAAATAAATGAATAAACATTTTTTCTATTTCTTCTAAGACACTAAAATGTTTGGTTCCAGTAATCTAAAAAAACATTTATATAAATGAAACAAATGAGTGTATCTGTTAGTTTCTTTTTTGTAACTCTTTCGTTTATGTCTTGTATGGAGTAATTACTTTGAAGATAACAAGACATAGTGTAATAACCACTGTTATTCTGTTATTACCCAGTTATGAAAACTTGTTTTATTTTTTGTAAAATAAAAAGGAAAGGAAATGTTTATCTTAAAAATCAGACATATTCATGACACCCCCACTATTTTCTGCATCCAGTTGTTTATATGTTTGAGTCTAGACTACATGGCCCTGTTTAGCTGAGATGCACTATAATGCTAACCAAGGTATAAAACAGTCTTTCTGGGATCCATGCATCGTCTGTTGAAGTGCTGTTAGGATAGCTGGGGAACTGAAGAAGAAGAAATAGGGTTCTAGCAGCAGGTGTCTCACACACAACCTTCTCTAGCCTCTTGCTTCCCGGGGGAACTCTGTGTGTCACCTACCGTATGGCACAGATTTGTGGAGTTTCTCTGAGTTCTTCAAGGAGACTCCGCGAGTGTTATTGGTCCTGTCACAACTAATTCCCATGTCATTTAGCTCCAGGGTTTGTGGTTTTCATTTTCAGTGATCTGTATATTAACTTGACCATTCGTGGGACCGTGAATAGATCCGAAAAAAGCCAAACACGACCACAGAGATTCCTCTGCTACCTGTGAACCTGAGCCATAGCTCCACTGGCTGGAACCTGGGGATGTAGCATCTCTGTGATCACTCAGGATCTAGCACTGACCACTGAACAAAGCCAGCTTTACCACTCGGGGACCTGCTCCCCAATCATCACCAGTGGGAACCGGATGAAAGAAAGTGCTCTTTCTAGAACTTTGCAAAACTCGCAAGCAGTTTGTCTCCAGCAACCTGCTTCTGCCCAGCCTTCAGCAGCTCTGAAAAGTCAACTATCTCAGGTGCGCCTCTTTCTTGAGCCACGCATTGCTGATGGGGAGATGAGAAGCCCTTCAGTGCTGGTTGCATGCGCGGTGCTCCCCTGGATGGAGCGAGCAGATCTAGACAGAGACAGTCAGGCTGGAGAACATCCAACTGTAAGCAGCAGAGCCTGTGGGAACTGCTAGCGAGAGTCCCAATTTAGTGGGCAATTTTGTGAGAGCAGGGCTGCACCTTCGACCAGGCCACTTTGTGTCCTTATCAAGAGACGAAGGGTCCCCCCCTCCTTGCTCCTTTGAGGATTAAACTTAAAGTGCCATCTTTAAAGTCCTTGCCACAGAGCCAACCCTTGTTAGACACCGAATCTGCCGGCATATTGGTTTTGAACAAAGCTGTGGACAGCACATTTATGCTGTTTCTAGAATATTCCAGCCTCTGGTGTTTTGTTCCTGCATCCCAAAAGATTAACATAGCCTCTCGTGCAATCTGATAGCTCTGTTATAATAAGCCAGAATGAATACATCATTAAACTCTTTCTCGTTCTCTGTCCCTGTCTCTCTCTCTCACTGGGGATTGAACCCAGGGCCTTCACATCAAGCTAAGCTACATCCCCAAGCCTTTTTCATTTCATTTTTCATTTATTACTCTTTTTTATTTTGAGACAGGATCTCACTAAATCACTAAATGGCCCGTTGACCTGTAGTTCTCCTGCCTCAGCCTCTCCAGAGTGCTGGAATGACATGTCCACCACCCCTCACTTCATATTATATATTCAGAAATATAGGAGCTAGTGTCCTTTTTCTTTCTTGTGATTTTACATATTTCCTTACCACCTCTCCTTCGGCTCTTCCAAATGGTTGGTTGCTTTTTGGATTTTGTGTGGCTGGGGGCTTTGTTTGTTTGCCTGGGGTTGGTTTGGTTTGGTTTTTAGAGGGCCTCACTATGTAGTCCAGGCTGATCTTGAATGCACTATGTAACCTAGGCTGGCTTTGAACTCACAGTGACCCTCCTGCCATGGTTTTCTAACTTCTAACATGGGATTACAGGCATGTGCCACCAGGCCTGTCATTCCGTATGTTCTTGTTTGTTTGTTTGTTTGTTTGTCAGTACCAGGGATCGAACTCATGACCACGTGCTTGCAAGGCAGGCACTTATGCCGCTGAGCTAAATCCAGAGCCCCCCCCCATGTTTTTAATACCTATGTATTGTGCTGACAATGGAACCCAGGGGTACCCTGTCCCTGAACTCTGTATCTAGCTCTTTTTATTTTTTGATACAGGGTCCCTGTAAGTCACTAAATTTCCCAGGCTGGTTTTGAACTTGTAATCCTACTGCCTCACCCAGGTAGCTGTGGATGCCCCTGGGCTCTAACCATGCTTCTTTGTTTTTGATGCCCTGGGCAGCTTTGAGATGTCTCTTACCCATCGAAGCAAGGGCTTTGTTTACTCATCAAACACTCACGCAGAGCAGAAATCAGAAAAATACATTTATTTACAGAAAAGAGAAACAGACCAAGCACGCAGGTGCCGGTCAGGAGTGGACCCACTGGATGCCAAAGAAGGTCTGGTCAGCATTGGGGGAGGGCAGCAGCGGCAGGGTGAGGTTGGTGCAGAGGTCGTCCCCGCGGGCCAGCGGCGTCAGGCGCTGGGAGGCCACGGTGCAGCCCTGGCCGAAGCCCAGGCGCAGCAGGGTGACGCTGTGGGTGGTAGAGCAGACGCCCACGGCCAGGGTGGCAGTGCGGTGCCCGACGTCCCTCACGGAGGAGCACCTGGCCAGGGTCACCTGGACGTGCAGCTGGTAGATGCCGTCGCGGTGGACACTCAGCTGCCCGTCGTCCAGCGCTGGTCCGTGCAGGAAAGAGCGGCCCAAGGATGGGTCCCCCTGCCAGCGCAGCCTGGGGTCCTGCCTGGGACCTGCGGCAGAGGGGAAGAGGGTGGGGGTGCAGGTAAGGAAAGCCGGGTGTTCCCAGAGGTGGGGACAAGGGACCAGGGAGGGAGAGATAAAGGGAGAGGTACATCTAATGGGAAGGAGAGACTGGGGGTTCTGTACAAGCTTGCCGTACCAGCAGTCTGGGAGGCTGAGGCAGGAGGATTATTATAGGCAGCTAAATTAAATAGAAGTTAATAGGCAGACAGGGACGGGCCCTCAAGAGAGTCTGTGCAAAAGACAAAAACACAGCAAAACTGTGACTAGAGGCACAATCATTAAAGGCCAGGCCTCAAGATAAAGATGCAAACCAGGTGCCACGGTGCACGCTTATAATCCCAGCACTCAGGAGGCTGAGGCAGGAGGATTGCCACAAGTTCAAGGCTGGCCTGGGCTACATAGCAAGAGCCTGTCCCCTAAAAAACAAAAATATAAAAATATAAAGATGCAATGACCAGGCTTGCATGCCCCCCAACAAGGAACAAATAATAATTTGAAATTACACTGTTGCTGGGGATTTAGCTCAGTGGTTTAAGCACCTGCCTGGCAAGTGCAAGGTCATGAGTTCAATCCCTGGTACAAAAAAAAAAAGATGAAAGTACACTGTCAAGAGCGGGGGCATGGTGGCTCATGCCTGTCATCCCAGCACTCGGGAGGCCGAGGCAGGAGGATAGTTGTGAGTTCGAGACCAGCCTGGGCTACAAAGTGAGGTCAAGGCCAGCCTGGACTGCACAGAGAGACCCTGCCTCAAAAAGACAAGAAAGAGAGAAAGAGAAAGAGAGAGAGAGAGAGGAAGAAAGAAAGAAGGAAAGAAAGAAGAAAGAAAGAAAGAAAGAAAGAAAGAAAGAAAGAAAGAAAGAAAGAAAGAAAGAAAGAAATTACACTGTTACTAGCATCACCTGGTCCAGCAGGTTCTGTGAGGCATTGGTCACCCTGATGAATGCCCCTGGACTCATCCCTACTCAAAAATATCCTTGTTCTTTGCTATGGGACCCGCTTCCCTCTTAGATCAGTATCGGCCAACCATCCATACTCGTAATCCTATAGGTTAACTACAGTTTGATCTATGTCATGCCACATTGTGATTTTACTGTCTAAATTACCCCAACTAAGGGTCAGTGACAACACACTCAGGACCTCTCTGTCTCTCAAGAACTGTGTCTCAATACAATTTTCCTATTCTTAGTCCCCCTGGTCCTTTGGAATTCATTCTTCAGTCTCAGGGTGCATGAACTTCACCCATCTGACCTCTGACAAGTTGGGAGTTACATTTCTCCTGTGGCATTTTGGAGATCCTGAAAGACAATCACAAGGAGCTCAGAGTTTGCCTTTGTTTCATGGAACCCCTAACTATTTGGGCTGGATTTTAGATCATGACTCATTTAGATAATCAGAAATCACCTTCCATTGTTTGCTGGTTGCTTAGCCTTTCTGGTGGTGGCTTGAGCCATGTGTCAAGTTGAGAGCGGAGAAGATTCTATCTTTATATTTAAGTTTCTTTGGTGGAAGATTTTTATTCTTGCAGGAATTGAGCTAGTGCAGTTCTGGGTGTGGAGGGTCCAGTTGAGGATTGTTACCAAACGGATATATGGCAAACTGGAGGGGAAGATGGTACACTGTTGATCCAGCAGGAGAAACCTGCCACATTGATTGCCCAGTATGAATTCAGCTATTATCACCGGAGGAGCTCAGGACCTCCTTGTCACTGAGGATGGCTGTGGGACTTCTCAGGGTCACTCTGGGCCTTACCTGAGTCACTCCCTGGCTCCAGCGCACACCTCTCAGCCTACTGTCACAGATGTGCAGACCCCTGATACGGAGTTACATGAGACGCTGTCGTGAGCTCTCGGCCTCCAGCTGGACTCATGCTGTGGGACCCACGTCTTCAGCTGGAATCTTTAGGGCTCTAGGTCACGAACCAATCTCCTGCACCCTTCTGTATTCAACTTTTTGGGTGAATATTATAAAACGATCCCATAAATGATGTGTCCTATATTAAATCTATTCCTTTGCAAACACCGACTGCAACACTGCATTTAAACCTCCTTCTCCCCGGGTTGCTAGATTTACTTATATTTTTCTCTCGATTTGTTTGGCAGTGACGAGACGGCTTGACTTATTTTAGTCAGCTGTCTGAGACAGCTTTTTCAATTTCTAATTGCTTGACAGCTCACACGTATGTCTGAGGCTGGGGCAGGTTTGGCAGTTTACCTGTTATGGATGGTTGTCATCATTGTCAATAAATGGAATTATGTTTCTCTTTACAAGCCTAAAAATCTTTATTTTTCCTTTTCATTTAAAAGCTCTTGAACCCTTAAGAAGACGAGTGGTCATCTGTAGGCATTCCTTGACTGACTACCTAACCCCATCACTGGGTTAGAAGGAAATCAGAGTCTTTCTCATCCAAAAAGGCATGGATGGGGGTTTGGACTGATTCTGAGCCTGGGCAGGGGTTTTCTCTTGGAACTGGAAGCACCAGCAGGAGAAAAGACACCACTGTCCCTGTCTCTTAATCATTAGTTAAATGGTTTTTGCTGGCAAGGTTTCCCCTCTTCAGCATGACTGTCGCAGCAAAAATCGGTCGTAGCTTGAGCTTTTAAAAACACGCTCTATAAAAGACCACATCTTTTTAATTCATTCCTTGGTTGATGGGCATTTGGATTGTTTCCAAGATTTAGCCATTACATTTGTGTGTGTGTGTGTTTGTTTGTTTGTTTGTTAAGACAGGGTCTAGCTATACAGTCCAGGCTGGCTTTGAGCTCACTTTGTAGCCCAGGCTGGTCTCAAACTCACAATCCTCCTGCCTCAGCCTCCCGAGTGCTGGGATTACAGGTGTGAGCCACCACGCCCGGCTAATTTAACTATTATAAACTGGGCTGCTGTAACAAAGAAATGTTCGTGCTGATAGTGTTCGGACAAGTTTTCATGCCTGTATCTTGTACTCTGAGTAACTACTTTGAAGATAACAACATGCAGTATATTAAGCATTGTTCATTCTCCTATTGTCTTGTTTTGAAATTTTGTGGGGGTTTTTTCTATTTAATTTTTTTTAAAAACCCACTAAATTTAGAAATGTGAGTTTTCAAAGAAAATAGGAGCACAGGTTGATAAGGGTGGCTCACCTGGCCTGGCCTATCTTCTGGTCACTCTGAGAATCACAGCCACCTGCTCTAGAGCAGAAAAAGCCCAGGAGAGGCAGCAGAAGGGCATATAGAAACAAAGACAAGTTAAAGAGATGCCTTCTTTTCTCCTCATATTTTTGCAGACGGGAAGCTCAGTGTCAAAGTCTCTTACTCCTTTGGAGTATGTTAATAAGCCCTAAAAATTGTTTGACTCTCACACTCTGAAAAGAGTTGCTTAATATTTAGAAACTCATGCATGGCCTGCCTATCCCCTGGGGATAAAGTGGAACACAAAGGGCCACACTGGCTATAATTCTACCTTACAAATGGAGAGAAGAAAAATGGCCAGAGGTACCTTATGTTCAGACTTTCTTTGCATTGAAATATGAATCTATTCATCTATTTATTTTTTGTCCTTTTGAGACAGGGTCTTGCTATGCAGGTCAGGCTACTCTTGAGCTCACTTTGTAGCCCAGGCTGGTCTCGAACTCAAGGTGATCTTCCTGCCTCAGCCTACCAAATGCTGGAATTACAGGTGTATGCCACCACACCAGGCATCTCTATACATTTCCAGGATAGCCAAATTTATGTAAAACATTACCAGATAAAGACAGACAAGCTCAAGGCTTACGTAATGATAAAACCCTTAAAGTTGATAACATAAAGGTTACATAAGGTTAATGTGTGTGTTTCTCTGTGTTACCTTTTTACAGGATCCTCCAAAAGTTCTACTTAAATTGGCTAATGGATACACAAACACTCAAGACATTATCTCAAGTGTTTGTTCTTCATATAGCTAAACAATACACTAATTAAAATGATTTGTAAAAGTAAATATATCTTTAAAGTTCATAACATAGTTCCATCCAGGTTCTCAGGTAACCAAGATAATATTAAAAATCAGTCTTATAAATACAATGTCTATTACTGTACCATACTTAAGAGGTTTCCTTGGCCAAAGATAATATATATATAGCTTTAAAAAAGTGTTATCTGTTATGACAGGTCATCTAAAATAATTTGGGGCTATCATTAAAAGGTTGTTTTCTATGTCTACAACAATACGGTTTCCTAAAATATTAAAATGCTCTTGGTTAAATGTACAAAACTAGATTTAAAAACAAAAGTCTAGGGCTAGGGATTTAGCTCAGCGGTTCAAGCACCTGCCCGGTAAGCATGAGGTTGTGAGTTCGATCCCCAATACCAAAAAAAAAATTAAAAACAAAAGCGTATATTTTACTAAAATAAATGTCTTGTGTTCTCATCATTCAGCTTTTAGTTACTAAAAAGTGAGTTTCAGAGTCAAAGTGTTTAAATGTTGACCTATAAGATGTTTTCAATAACCATGTCTCAGTTACTTTTCTTTCGTTGCTAAGACAAAATACCCAACACCCAAAGCTAATGTTTAGCTCATACCTTGTAGAGGTTTCAGTCTGTAACCGACTGACTCCAAGGCAGGGTGACACATGGCAGAGGGACAGCAGTTCATGACAGCAGAAAACAGCAAAAGCAGTCAGTGCCAAGGGAGGAGCAAACCTCTCTTCCTCCCTTATGTTGTCTACAGGTTACCTGCCCTAGAGCACTCACATTCCCAATCCAGCACTACACAATGAGCCAATCACAAACTCCAGATTCAGCCTTCTCTGAAAAGCTCCCACACATACACCCATCCCACATGCGAGGCTTTGGGGGGACAGACAGACACCAACCATAACAAATCAGTTCATGGGTGGTTAGATGGACAACTATTAGCTTAGTTTATGTGACACATATACTGTATTTGGACACACATATATGTATCCATCTAAAAACAACCTATACTCTTGAGTCTAAACTTTAAAGTTAAGTTTACAGTTAACTTATTACATAAGTTCAATACATATACACTAATAAATGCTCTGTTTTGTACAATATATGATTACACCTTAAATATATATATAATGATTAAAAGTTGACATCTCTTTAAATGCAGTCCTGACAGTTTAACTTGATCTACATCTCCTGACTTTGATTAAACAAACTTTTTGATTATATAAATGTAATGCATTTGTATGTTAAATAATAAACAGTGGTTGTTAGCCCTGTTTCCTAAGCTTAACGGAGCTGTAAAATATCCTCAATTCTTGTCAATAGACTCACACCTTAAAAAGCTTGGGAAGAGTCTAAAATTTGTCTTAAAAATAGAAACTAAATATATTGGAAGATTTCTATATAGCTGTTATGCCTCATATTGCTAACTTCATGATATATTTGTATTTTCCACATATATAATCCCTCAAAGAGGCAAAACTAAAAAATAAGTAAAAACACTTCATCATACTGGTAACTTTCAGGCTAAGGCTGTTTATGATGATAAACTTATTTCAGCTCAAGCATTTGGTAGAGATACCCCAACACTGTGCAATGTTACCCTAAAAATTAAAAATAACACACTAATGACCTATAGAGTGTATCTATAAACAAGTATTCTTCTTAAATATCACCTATTAAAAGATAAAACATTTAGGTAATAGTTTCTCTATATCATTTAATAACTTGTAATTAAATTAAAATAACTGACAAAAAAATTATTCTAAGGTCAGGTGTGGTGGTACATGCCTGTAATCCCAGCATTTGGGAGGCTGAAGCAGGAGGATGGCTGTAAATTCAAGGCCAGCCTGAGCTACAAAAGGAGTTCAAGGCCAGCCTGAACTGCACAGCAAAACCGTGTCCCAAAAAGACAAAATAATAATAAATATATATATATATATATATATATATATATATATATATATATATGCCTATTGTATACTGATAAAAATTTAAATGTTTCAGAGATAATAACAAAACCTAATGGTTCTAGTATAATAATGTCATCATGATTATCATGCTAAAATGTAACACTCTAAATCAAAACAAAGGGGGTGAAAGGCTGGGCATATAGCTCAGTGGCACAGTGGTCCTGAGTTCAATTCCCAGTACCAAAACAAGAGAGAGGGAGAGAGAAAGGAGATACTTTAAAATTGAAATGGCCACTGCCAGGTTTACGATGAAAAGATTATAATACGTACGGTTTTAAAAAGGAGATATAGATAAAGCTATAATTACAGAGATTTTTTTTGATATGAAAATTTTAGAGGATAAAGTTTTGGTCCTGCAAGAGAGAGGCAAAACTAAGAGGCTCAAATAGGTTCAAAAAGGTTTGTAGAAGATATACTTTATTTTTTTAAAAAAACATATCTATGATTATTTTGAGCTTTTTGCTCTTGTTGGTTTGGCGGATGGAGCCCAGGCTATTTTCTCTAGAAGCTTTTTGTCACTCAAAAGAGACAAGGAGGCTGTAGCCTCTCCTCTCAGGTCCCCAGGAGTGAGCCTTCCTACATCAATAACAACGCCCAAACTAGTAACAAAAGACAGAACAGGGAACGGCCCTCCATGGTCAGTTCCAGCCTGCTTTGGACAGGCCATGTATGTATTCTTTATATATTTTCAAAAGTATGACTATGAGTCCCTCCATGTCAACACTGTGCCCACCACAATACTGATACAACTGATCTCTGAAAGGTTCTTGCCCTAGTACAAATTACTGTACAGTTATGGCAGTGGTCCAACATGGCGGAAGACCCAAATGGAACACCTATCACTTCCTGCTTCTTCAGTCCTAATTGCACCTCCCCTTTCTGTTTGCATGCACTGAGAACTCCAATCGGTTCCTCACACGTCATCAATACACGCCCCCATGTGCCACTTCCGGTCAGAGGTCCTATAACCCTCTGCCTCTCTGAAGGAGACAGCCCAGCTGCTATGGGTCATTTCCACATCCTCAATAAACCTGTTCTTTTCTTTTTATACATTTTGCTTCTCTATTGCATCAGAAAACTCTAACAATCTTTTCTTTTTCTTTTTCTTTTTCTTTTTTTTCTTTTTTTTTTTTTTTGGTGGTACCGGGGATCGAACTCACAACCTTGTGCTTGCCAGGCAGGTGCTTATGCCACTGAGCTAAATCCCCACCCCAATCTTTTCTTTAACAACTGAAAGTTTAGAGTTCAAAAATGCAAAAGATAACTGGGCTTAAAAAAAAAAGCCATTATTTTGGCCCTGGACCTCTAAGGTCAACAGAGACCGTTCTTACCATAAACCCTTAACCTCAATCCATAAAACGGTCTAAGAGCAAACTGGTTAGTCATCATCCTAGTCCCTTAAAAGCTGTCTCTCACTGTGATTCTTTTCCCCAATCTGCCTTTTTTTCCAGGGCCCGTGCTTTGATTGTGCTTCAATCACTGAGGAAAATTTGTTTAGCCTCAGCTAGAGGCTGCTAAACTCCAAGTCAGGATTCAGAGACAACCAAAGACAAATGTGCCAACCTCTTTTACCAACACCCACTGGAGCAACCGTGCCAGGATGAGGATGCGTGTGTGCACAGATGTGCCAGGCCCGGGTAGGGCTCCTAGGCCCTCTGCAGAGACCGACAAACCTGAAGACCAAGTGGAGGAGATAAAAAGGAAGGAAGAGTGAGGGGGAGAGGAGAGAAACCAGCCACACTCACCTGCTAGGATTGAAAGAGGAGCAGAGGTCCGGGAAGGGAGGAAGGGGTCCCCTCCAGCACAGGAAGGATCCGCTGTGGAACTGCCATCTTTCTAGAGAGGACTGCGAGGGGCAGGGAGAGGGCTCCTCACCAGGGTGGACCAGCAGGACGCCCCACCCTCACCTCCCTGGACTCCTCCACCTTGCCCAGCTCAGCCCAGCTGCCTTCAACCCGAACCAGCAATGGCTCCCTGAATGCCCCACCCTCTCCCAGGCTTAAGTTCTTCCTCCACCAGCTCTTTCCCGCTTTGACAACACTAGGCATTACTTTCTCTTTTGCATTTGCATGCGGAGCTACAAACAAAACCCTGAGCCCTGAGCTGGGCCTCGGGAGTGAGAGGCCAGTGCTCTGCCGCCCAGCTCCACCAGCCCGCCTCCTTCTGCCCTCCTTCTTTGCTTTTCCCCTCTCCTTCCTACTATTATAGACAACTAAGTTAGGTAGAAGTATTGCCGGTGGGCAGCCAGAGCTGAGCCCTCGGGAGTTCAAAGCAGAAGACAGCAGTCTCCTCTTGGACAGAAGCCTACTTTCTCTCAATAAATTCTTCCTCCTCTTAACCTCCGCTGTTCCTAGAATTCGTTCCTCGATCTTAGAGAACACGAACTTGGTGCGTGCATCTGTCTGTCCATGTCTCTCTGTCTCTCTCTGTCTCTCTCCAGAGTAAGGATGAAACCCAGGGTTTTTGCAGTGACCTGAATCCCCAAATCTTTATTTTTTATTTTGAGACAAGTTCTCTCCAAGTTGCCCAGAGCGGGCTCCCATGACTCATTTGCCTGCCTCAGTTTCCCAAATGCTAAGACTACACCATCTCCTTCCTGCCTTCCTCCTCCCGCCCTCCCCTCCTCACCCACCCCCGCGCAGCCCGGCCTCGCCTGTGAGGTTGGCTGCAGCTCCCCTTCGTCCCTGTGCAAGAAAACACCACAGCGCCGGGAAGGACATAAGCAGGGGTCAACTGTCCCCTAAGACCCTCTGCCCTGCGTCCACCTCTCACCCCACCAGCACGCTGGAGATTCTTCTGTTGGCTCTTCTCTTCCCTTTTTTTTTATTAGTATCTGATTATGATGCATAGTTGGGCACACACATCATTCCCGTCCTCCTGGCTCCCTCCCCTTCCCTCCCCACAAACCCCGCCTTCCCGTGTGCTATTGTGTGACGTTGAATTTGCTCCCAAATCACTGCTCCGCTTTGGTTTTCCCCGTGCAAGAGAATCCATGCCACACTGATCCTTCTCGGTCTGACCCGCGTCCTTCGTGTCCTGGTCTCGGGGTGCGGCCCTTTGGTTTTGATGTAGGGGAATAAAATTCCCAACCTACCAGATGTCCTATATGGGCTCCTGTTCTCTAAAACAGGAGAATGGATTTTAGCAACAATGGAGAATATATTTGTTGAACGGCATACATTTAAGAGCAGAATATATTTATTGAGAGAAAGAAAGCTTCTGCCTGAGAGAGAAAGAGAGGAGACAGAAGGGGTCCCTGAGCGCATTGCCAGACTATTTTCTAGGGACTTTTATAGAACAAAACCACAAAATGAGAGGCGACCAAGATGGGGAAAAACGTGGGGACTCGTAAGGTGGGTTTGAGATGAGACAGAACAGTGGTCAACCCATAAGATTAATTGCTCAGATAAAATTGACCAAACTGGGGACAAATGGGGAAGTGAGTCACGCAGCAAGTAGTGACTCTTTCTGCAGAGAGGTAGGATGGTGACCCCTGGCTCCCTCAAGAAGATCCATAGCTATCTAGAACATCAGTCTTTGCTGTTTATACTTCCAATGCTGTTGCATTTGTTTTTTCTTTTGTCTGGAGGTCTGGCCCACCGCGGGAGGTGTCTGTCTCCCCCAAGGTTACAAGGTATCTGGTCTCCAGCAGCGGCTCCCCCAGGGCCCAGCCCTGGCTGACTGCTTATAATATTTCCACGTAGCTCAGGTGCCTGCAACAGTGTTACAGACGAGCTGCTAGTCAGAAAGTCGGTCTGGGTCGGTGAAGAGCCTAGAGCCCTGGTGATCTTCTAGAACCCACACTGGGGTCCGGGGTGCAGCAGGCGCACTGGATGGGGACCAAGGATCTGGGGACCCCAGGCTCTGGGCTTGAGGGGCCCTAGGCTCTGGGGTCGCTGTGGTTTCCACCTCACCTGCACTCCGCTCCATCCTCACCCCCCCACACCTGTACCCCACTCTACCCTACCCCACCCCCACCCCTCCCGGCTGTGAGTCCCTCTGCAGGGCGTGCAGGAGGTGGGCACCCCAAGCCTCGGGGTCCCCCCATCCACCCGGCTCCGCCTTTCTCTTCTTTTCCTTCTCCACCGCTTTGCGGTGGTGGTTTACGTGGACCCCGATTTGGCCTTCCCGGACCCAGGTCGGTCTGCACTCCCGGGTCCCCCTCCGAGCTCTCTCCGCGCACCCCTTCCCCACTCACGCGGGGTGACACAAGCTGCCCTGCAGCACGCCGGGTGCAGAGGCCACCAGACAAGTGACGAGCAGGACCCAAGCTGGGGGCCCGGGCGGGGGGGGCGGGGCTGGGGGACGCCCCTCACGGAGAACATTCCCAGCTTCCTTCACTGCCGGGGCGCATTCGTTCTCCAAACCTTGGCTGAGGTCCACCAGGGCACCGGGGCTCTGCGAGCGTCCATCAGCCCGGCCCGTGTCCAGTGGGTGCAGACGTCATCAGGTCAAGATGGACAGGATGGACTCTGGATCTAGGGACAGTGTGCTCGTTAGAAGCAGAGAGAAGCTGAGCTCCGGGAAGCTGAGGCAGGAGGATGGCAAGTAGGAGTCCAAGCTGGGTTAACTTAGCCACTTAGCTATACCCTGTCTCAAATCGAAAACACAAACAGCTGGGAATGTGGCTGAGTGCTAAGGTCCTGTGTCACTCACCACAACCACAAATAATGTTTTCAAATAAATAAGAAGGAGAGAGAGACACAGAGACACACAGGGAAGATGACCTGGAAGTAGGTGCTGTGTAGAACACCGTGCAGGGTTTGTGCTGGGGGGTGGGGGAGAGAGAGAGAGAGAGGATGGTAGCAAAGCTGTCACCATGGAGCCACGGCCCAAACAACTCACCCTGACCCCAAAATTCCCCCCGCGGTCTGTACACAGCACATCTGTAGCCCCACATCTAAGAAAGCTTTGGTTTTGCAAACTGAAATAGAACTGTAGGCTGGAGTCCAGGCTGCAGAAATTGGCTATTTTCTTTTGAAAGTGTTATGGTTTGCCTCACTGGGGGAAAAAAAAAGGAGTGCAGAGGCAGGAGGTTCAGATTTCACTGCACCTGCTGATGTGGGGATCAGCCAGCTAGGGGGGTACAGCATCATCTCAGGCCTATCCTCTCAACGCTTGGGGAGGCTGAGACAGTAAGATCACACTTACAAGCCCACCCTGGGAAACTGAACAATTTAGTGAAACTTTGCCTCAAAACTAAAAAAAAATTAAAAAGGGGGCTCAGTTCAAAAGCCTGGGCATCAATTTTCAGTCCCACACCCCATCTACACACACACACACCCCAAGAAGAGAAAGAGGAGATTCAATCACATCTGCAATTCTGGGGACCCCAGCAGCCTGCGTCAGCTCCTTCGCCTGCCCGCCCCTCTTTTCTGGCTTAATTTGCTTCATTCAAATCCTAAGTGTACAGATCTTAGGGTTCAACTGGTAGCATCCTCTGAAATGATTCAAGATATCTCTAGCACGGAGGGGATGACCTCAGGAACTCTTCCTGGCCCTGTTAATCACTGCCTGACACCCCCCAGCTGGTCCTGAGGTCCGGCTGCTCCCTTGCTGACCCAGCGCCCGCCCTGTTCTGCATAGCCCACCCCGCCACCCTTCCCTGGTCTGCCCAGATGATTGCCATCCCTGGTGGAGTCACTGCTCCAGGGGGTGCCCTCTTGGCACAGTAGGTTTGCAGCCCGTATGTGAAGAACCTGGACCTGCCCACCAGCTCCCTCAGTGATTTGAGTGGGCTCTGGCTGACCACTGACCATCTGCAAGAGGCTGAGTGGATTGTCACAGTTTGGGTGCTGGGTGTCCGAGACGAAGTCCTTGGGAGTGTGACCTCCCAGGTCGGGAGCCCTGGCCTCTTTGGATTTCTCTCTGCTTCTTGGCCATGAGGGAAGTCATTTGCACCATCAGGAACCCTTGTCACATGACACCCCTCCCCCAAGCTCTGCCTGGTCTTGAGCTGGAAGCTCTAAAACTATGAGTCAACATGAATAAACTCCTTCCTGGCAAGTGTGATGAGGTCATGAGTTCAATCCCCGGTGCCAAAAGAATTTTTTTTCTTTTTTTAGCACCATCTCAGACATTGCATTGACTGTGAGGGCTGGGGTTTTCTGAAACCAGCACCTACCCCCTCTCCCTTACACCCCAGGGCTGACACTGGCCGAGGAAACTGCCCCAGCTGAAGCCCAGCACCGGGGGATGGGCTCAGGGCCAACAGTATACCGGAAGTAGCACCATTTTCGCCCACCAGGCTGGTTTGTGGGTGCCTTCTGCTTTCGGTGGGGGACCCTTAGAAACCCCTGCTTCCTTTCTTTCCTTTCTCAGACCTCTGGGGGCTGAGGGGGGAAGACAAGCACCACCTCCAGCCTTCCCCTTTGTCAAATGTGGCTTTTCCGCACCTCACCCTTTTCTTTTTACTTTCTTTCTCCTCTTTTTCCTTTCCTCCCTTCCTCCCTGCCCTTTTCCCTTCCTTTCTTTCTTTCTTTTTGGGGTTTGAATCAAAGATCTTCACACTGGACTACACCCCCAGCTATTTTTTTTTTCGAAGCAGAATATTGCTAACTTGCCAGCTTGTACAGGCTGACCTCGAACTTGGGATCCTCCTGCCTCAGTTTCCCAGCTTGTCGAGATTATAGACATATGCCCTCACACCCTGCTTCTCCTGTGGTTTTTTTTTAATTAATAACTTAATGCAAAAGAGATCTATGGAACAAAATGTCAAAATTTTCGAATAAACAAACAGACCCAGTTCTGGGTTTCATGACCCAGCTCACTTATCTGCAGACTAAATTTGAGCTCTGGCCCCATCTCTTCGCGGCTGTGTGACTTTGGACAAGTCACTTAACCTCTCTGTGCCTCGGTTCCCCAGAAGAACAGAAGTATCTAGCACGTCAGCTTTCTAAGAAGACTTAAGGTTTCATCTGAGATGTTCACCACAGAGCTGTCACGAGTGGTGGTTATTATTATGCAGCTACTATTACTGCTCTCATTTCTATCTTACTGCTATTGCTACTCACATTACTGTAATTATTACCGTAGCCTTAGCTCTGCCCTTAGCAACAGTAACCTCGAAACCTGAGGTCTTGTTGGGCTGAATACCAACGAATCTTTGGGAGCCTGAAGACTTAACAGAATTTATAAAACATGTTTTTTTCTGTTGGCAAAACTTAGCATGAATGTTTAACCTCACAACTGAAAATACAGTAGGTGCCCCGTAACAAATAGAAGAGTAATTAAAATGTGGTATTTAAAAGCACACAGTGGGGCTGGGGTACAGCTCAGTGGTACAGCACCTGCCTGGCAAACACGAGGTGCTGAGTTCCTGTTACCCCTCAAAAAAAAAAAACCCCATAGAGTGGATTATTATGCAGCCATGAAGAAGAATGAAACAGAGTGTCTGCAGGAAAACGAAAGGAACTGGAGATTGTCATGTTAAGTGAAATAGGCCCGTCCCAGAAATCAAATGTCACTTATTCAGAAGCCTCCCGAGTGCTGGGAGGACAGGCATGGGTCACCCCTCCCGGATATCTTCACACAATATTTATTTCCCGCTGCTGCTGCACACACATCAGCAGGGAGCTGAGGGAGGCTCGGTCGTGGTGCTGCAGAGGGAAGGGGAAGCAGGAAGCCACAGGCAGCCACACAGCACCACAGCCCACTGTCCACCACGCGACACACGTCCTTCTACTCGGGACAGATGCGTGAGTGAATCTGGGAGAGATAAAGCTGGAATTATTAGACAGAAAACCCTTGTCAGTGACAGAATCCCCATCCATCTGCTCACCAAAACCACAACTCGTGCTCCTTCCTGCTGCCAAAACCCCAGTCACCCTTCCCGGGGTGACTACAAAGACCCCCTTCTGTGCTCCATCAAGCCTGGGTGGAGATACTTCCCGCAGCAGTGTCCAGCCGAGTCCCAGCACTTCAGGAACCCTGACAGGTGGGCAGAATTATCATGATATTCAGCTCTTGAGTTGTCAGCAGTGGCTGGAATTTCAGAAATAATCCATAGATCTCCACGACATGGATAGAAGGGAAGATATAAGGCCGGGCGTGGTGGTGCACACCCGTCATCCCAGCCCTAGGGAGGCTGAAGCAGGAGGATTGCCGTGGGCTGCCTAGGGAATTCAAGGGAAGCCATGAACTACACAGCAAGACCTTGACTCAAAAATCAAAACAAACAAACAAGTTAAAGTAAATGGCAACTGGAAACCAGGCTAAAGAGGTTAATCACCTTGGTTTTTTTAAATAATTGTTTTATTTCACGAGTACATTTGCAGCTCATGCAGTTTACAATCATCTTTGGAAGCGGTTACGTGCACCTATTACAGTTTGTTTATGTTTTAACTTCTCTTCCTCTCCCTCCCCTTCCCTATTCCTCCTCCGGTTCCCCCAGCCCCCTTTCACACTTGCTGGTATTTCTTGTCTTAGTTCATGTTATGGTGCGTGGTGTTTACACTGACCATGGCTATTAGCTTCCTGAACATGGCACATACTTATTCTTCTAATTCCCCCCTCCCCTCCTTCTCGTCCCTCACCCTTGATCCCTTGGACCTCTTGCCTTTTGCAAGAGATCCCTCTCTTTGTCCCTTCCTAGTCACCGTCACCATTTTCTTTGTTTGTTCTCTGCTCACTCTAACGAGAGCCACCATGCAGCACCAAAGCCTGTGTGTCTGGTTTATTTTGCCCAGAATTATATTTTCAGGTGCATCCATTTTCCTACATAGGTCTCAAAGCTGTCATTCTTCACAGCTGAATACTATTCCATTACATAGCGAGTTCACATTTCCTTTATCCAGTCACTCAGTGATGGGCATCCAGGCTGCTCCGGGATTTAGCTATGATGAATTGTGCTGCTATAAACATTGGTATAAGCACCTGGTGAAAGTTTAACAGCAAAGACCAAATTCTAATACAAAATCTACTTTAATGCCAAAGTTCCATTTATCTTCTTTTTTGTTATTTAATAATGGAGGTTGAATCCAGGGTCTTTACACTGAGCTACATATTCAGTCCTTTATTTTGTCTTTTCAGATAAAATCTTAGTAAGTTGTTAAGTTATCCGTGTTTGACTCCAACTTGGGATCCTCCCGCCTGTCTTTTCAGAGGGCCATGTACCTTCTGATACAATTCTTCATTGTCTGGAGTTGAGCCCCAACTGATGTCCCAGTGGAAAAGCATATTAAAAAATAAGTAGGGAAGAATATAGCCCAGTGGTAACACAGCTGGTTAGTGTATACATGGCCCTGGGTTCCATCTCCAGCACCAAAATCTGAACAATTAACAAAAATGAATCATCTTCTATCTCCATAGTTTTGTCTTTTCCAGAGCATCATACAGTAGGAATCATACAGTACATCCCAAGGTGCACCCATCTTCCCACCTATGACTCAGTGTTATCCTTCTGTTGATGGACATAAAGGCCACCCCCAAAATTTAACTGTTATGATTTGTGCTCCTGTAAACATGAGTGCGCGTGCATCACTGCAATAATGTTTTTAACTCTTTTAGGAAGATTCCAAGAAAAGGCATGGCTGGATCAAACGGTATTTCTATTTTTACTTTTTGAGGAATCTGCATAAGGGTTTCCATAGTGGCTGTAACATTACCCACGTTCCTACTTAGGTAGAACTGTTCTTTTTCCCCAATCCTCAATGGCACCTGTGATTTTTTATTTCTTTCTGGATTCAGATGGAATCTCGCTGATGTCTGATTTGTGGCTTAGTGGCCAAAGGTGCTGCTGAGAATTTCTCTGGATCTTTTTTGTATTTCTTCTTTTGAGAAGAATCTGCTCACTTCAATTTCTCATTTTTTGAATAGATCTTTTATTTGGGAGGATCTAATTTTTTTAACTTTTTTATGCCCTGTATATTAATTAGTCCCCTATCTGAGTAGTAGCTGGTAAAGCATTTTTCTCATTCTGTAGGTTGCCTCTTCATGATATTTGTCATTTCCTTTGCTGTGCAGAAATTTTTTAATTTCACATAGTGCCATCTGTAATTTTTAGAATTATGTTTTAGGAAATTGTGGTCCCATTCAGGAAATAATCAATATAAAGACAGAGTGTCAGCCCCAAAAGATAGGGTTCATACAGGTAACCATATACCATATATACTTTCTTTTTTTAAGAGACATTTTCAAAACAAAATTTAAAATGAGTCAAACACCAGGCAAGCACAAGGTCCTGAGTTTGATTCCTGATACAAAAAAAAATAAAATAAAATAAAGTGGGCCAAACAGCAACTAGATGAAAAGAATAATCTAAGATTAATGGGAACTAATAGAAAATCAAAAAATAGCACAAATGACATTAAAAACCTGGTTTATAGAAATAATGGAAGAAAACTTTCCAGATATGGTAAACAATTTAAAATACACAGAACCAAGGCATATGTAACCTAAAATAGCCACAATCAGAAAAGAACCTCTCTGTGACACATCGTAGTCAAAATTCTAGAAGTCCAACACAAAAACAATTTTAAAAGCTGTTACAGAAAAGTAACAAATCATAAGTGCCTGCCTTGCAAGCATGCAGTTGTGAGTTCAATCCCCGGTACAGAAAAGAAAAGAAACGAAACATTTATAAAGGTAAACTCATTAGAATTACAGCAGATATCACCTTAAAGGCCAGAAGAGTTTGGAGTGAGACACTTCAATTCCTAAAAAAACAACTTCTGGCCTATATTAATATATCCTGAGAAATATCTTTCAAAATTAATAGAGAAATAAGATCCTTCCATGATGAAGAGTACCTTAAGAAATCATAAGCTAGGCATGGTGGCACACACCTGTAATCCCAGCATTCAGGAGGCTGAGGCAGGAGGATCACTGTGAGTTCAAGGCCAGTCCAAACTGTGTAAAGAAACCTGTCTCAAAAAAAAAACCCAAAAAAATATGAATATCAAATCAGTCCTCCTATATTCTAGGAAGAGATGATGAAAGTAAGAGTGCCAAAAATTTGAATGGGATGAATACACTAGGCAGAGTGATCAGGTAAATAGAAGGGAATAAAAAGGAATCAGCAACAGAAAAATAATGCAATGGAATAATCCAGTTCCTTGCAATAACACAACTAACTATATGTAAATGGTCTCAACACCACCATCAAAAAACACAGACCAGCAAACTAAATTTAAATTTTTTTTAAAAAGGTGGTTTTCTGAGAGAGGGTCTCCCCGCGTAACCTAGGCTAGTCCCCACTGCTCGGGAATCTTTCTGCCCCACCTCTGTAGTGCTGGGATGACAGGTGTGAGATGCCGTGCCTGGCCCAAAACTTGGAAAGTCCTTCTCTGAGGCCAAAACCAGGAAGCCTAACAATGGATTGCAAAATAAAGATGCAAATAAACACCAAAATAAATAAATAAATAAATAAACAAAATTTTTTAAAAGCCAGCAGTATGCTGTCTGAGAGAAACATATCATATCCAAAAATAAATTCATAGAATAAAAATCAAAGCATGGGAAACAATTTTCCATGCAATAGGTAGGACATGGTGGCGTGAGACTGTAGTCCCAGCTACTCAGGAGGCTGAGGTGGGAGGCTTGCTTGAATCCAGGAGTTCTGGGCTGCAGGGTGAGGTACCAAATTCAGAATCAGTATGGTGACCTCCCGGGAGCACAGGACCACCAGGTTGCTGAAGGAAGGGTGAACTGGCTCAGGTTGGAAACAGAGCAGGTCTACACTCCTGTGCTGATCGGTAGTAGGATTAGCACCTTGGATAGTCATTCAATGAGAGCCCCAAAACGAGCAGGAATAGCTATCCTATTTTCAGGAAAGTGAACTTGAAGCTAACAACTAATCAGCAGAGGCAAAGGTCCCTGAACATTGGTGAAGGAAACAACTCAACAGTAAGAAAAAACATATAAACATATATACACCAAACACTGGTGCACCCAACTTCATGAAACAAACAGTACTGGACATAAAAAGGTAAGATAAACATCAACACACCTATAGTGGGGGGCCTCGGTGCTCACTTTGGCAGCACATCTAGAGTGGGGGACCTCAATATCCCACTATCACATACATACATATGTACATACATACACCAGATAGACAAAAAATCAAGAGAGGAGAACTGAATCACACCTTCAAACAAATGGACTTAATAAATGGCTACAGAGTGTCCCACACAACAACAGAATGCATATCCTTCTTAGCTGACTGTGGAATTTCCTCCAAAATAGACCACATACCAACACATAAAGCATGCTAATTAACTACAGAAAAATATAAAGAATCAAAATTACTCTATGCATAATAGCAGATCACAGTGTGATGAAACTAAAAGGCAAAAGAAACTACATAAATTATGCAAATGCATGAAAAATATGCAATACACTCTTGAATAACCAAGAGGTCATAGAAGAAGTCCAGGAAGAACTTAGTTTCTAGATTCAAACAATAATTTCAGTACTAGATACCAGAACTTATGGGACTCAGTGCAAGCACTACTGAGGAAAGTTAATAGCTATAAATGCCCACATTAGGGGGAAAAAAAGCTGGGCATGGTTGTACATGCCTATAATCATGGCACTGAAGCAAGAGAATTGTCATGAGTTCAAGGCAAGCCTGGGCTGCTTAATGAGTTCAAGATCAGCCCAAACTACACAGCAAGACGCTGCCCTAATGATGCACATCCTAGAAAAACAAAAACATTCCAGATCCAAATCTAATACAGGAAGGAAATTATAAAGCTCAGAGTAGAAATTAATAAAATCAAAACTAGAGAAGGAAAACAATGAATTAAGGAAGATGGTTTTTATACTCTGCCATAAACAGAAATAAACTTGAGTCATTTGTAGCAAAAAGGTTGCACCTTTAGACAATAACATTAAGTTAAATAAGTTAAACACAATTTTAAATATCACATGATTACATGAGAAGCCCAAAGTATAAAGAAACTATAGAGTAAAATAAAAGATAAGGGAAGGGTCTGGGGATTTAGCTTAGCGGCATAAGCACCTGCCTTGCAACGATGTGGTCATAACTTCGATCCCTGGTACCGATTAAAAAAAAAGATAAGGGAAAATAGGAAGACAGATAATTTGCAAACAGGAAGTGGACCAAGGGATTGAGGGAGGCGGAGAGGGAAAGAGATCCTAACCAGAACTAAGATGTGTGAAGTACAAGCACCGACTCATAACATAAACACAATAATTATGTGTTTATGTGCAACATATATTAATAAATAAATGAATCATACCCTCCCATGAGCCAAAAGCAGCCATGAAGGCCGGGAGGAGAACCAAAAAGCCAATTCATGCCATCCTGTGAGCCAGACGGAGCATGGACTGGGAGACAAGAAGAGCTTTTCCCTCACCCCACTCTCTCTAAGCAACTGGCTGATTCTGAGCAACCCAGGCTGAGGTGATAGCAACTGAAGTTAAAAAACAGCTTAATGCTCATGTTATTTGATTGACTTTGCAGGCCTAAAGATGATAGTCTGAAATCTATATGGAGGATAACAATATGCAATATAGCAACTATGGGGGATTTCCTTCTGTCTTGTTTTTGAAATCTGATATTGTTCTTACTGTTTTGTTTCATTCCCTTTAAAATAAAAAATAAAATAAAGTAAACAAGTAAATGAGACAGTAAAGTGAGCATTGAGTGCACATATGAGGGGTGATTGAAATAGACAGTGAAAGTTTCCATTAAAATATTTATGACAGGAGCTGGCTTTCCCCAAAGTCAAGGTCACCATCAAAGGTCAACATTTTGAATCAAGTCCAAACACTGAGGCAGCCACAGCAGCACAACGAAGGACACTCATGAAAGAGAACTTCAAAAGTGCTTCAGAAAGTGCAAGAATGATGCAATCAGTGGGTTTGGAGGGAAAGGGAGGACTTTGAGAAGAGTTAATGGCAATATGTCTCTGACTGTGATTTTTTTTTTTAATTTAAACATCCACCACCATATGACCTGGTTGAATTTTTAAAAGTTCAAGAAGGAGACCCTGAAGAAGTAATATTTAAGGCAAACATGAAGAATGAATAAGCTTGTAATCCCAGAACTCCAAAGGCTGAGGCAGGAGGATCTTTGAGAGCTCAAGACCAGCCTGGGCTCCAAAGTGAGCTCAAGGTCAGCCTGGGCTACATAGTGAGACCCTGTCTTTAAAAAAAAAAATAAGATAAAGATAAAGTAAATTTGTGGACCCTAACCAGTGTAGATGGGGGATTCAGGGAGCATTGTTCATGTCAAAAAAACTGCCCAATAGGATTGCTGCATGTTGGATGGTGACCGGCCAGCCAATCAGCTCTCTTCTGACTTTTCCCATTGCTGCCATGGTTCTGCACTACCTTTGCTCAGGAGCCTGGTGATTCCAATCGAGACTGACCACATGGCCAGATGTATCAGTTACACACTGCTGTGTAACAAATCACCACAAATGAAGTAGCTAAAAGCAATACTGATTTATCATCGCATGGTATCTGTGGATCAAAAGCATGGGAAAGGCTCAGCTGGGTTCGTAATGTAGGTGTTGACCAGCCCACATCCTCCAGGGAGGCTGTAGGGAAGAATTGTGTCTCAGTTCATTCATAGAAGTCAGAATTCAGGTCCTGGGTTTGGAAGACTAGGGTACCTGCTTTTTCACTGTTGTTAGCCAGAGGTCACTCTCAGCTTCTAGAAGATCACTGAGTCTTTGCCATGTGCTCCCACTATCTTCAGAGCCAGAAATCACGGGTCAAATCCTTTTCAAGCTCTGAGTCTCTGACTTCTGACTTCTTGCATCTCTTAGCTCTAGACGCAGATTTAAGGAGCTCGTGTGATTATTTAGGGTTCACTTTGGTAATTTCTATCATATAAGTCTGCTGACCACATCCATCAAATTGTTTAAAATAATAATAATAATAAAATGTTCCTGGTGCCACATATGAAAGTTCCAACTCAGCAGATCACAGATGGGCTCTTTATCATTTAAAGCTCCCAGGCTGGGCATGGGAGGCCAAGGCAAGAGAATTGCCTTGAGCAACTTAATAACTTAGCAAAATCCCCATCTGAAAATTAAAAAAAAGAAAATTAAAAATAGTTTGGGAGGTAGCTCTGTACCCCAGTGCCACAAAATAAATAAATAAAGCTCTCGAGATGATTCTGGCAACCAGCCATGCATAAATAATCTCTGGTAACTTTTTTGCTTATGCCTAGAATAATTCTAATACCTGTTCAAGCTTTCCCAGAAGACCTAGAAAGGGAAAATGACAAAAGAGAACAAGAGAAAATAAAATAAATGAAATCAATATATTAAAAGAGGTGTGCTGAAATACTCAAAAAAGGGGGGACAGGGATAAGAAGCTTTGTTCAAAATTGTTCCTAGATATTTAAAGTCTTTATCACATTCCTAGAAGGTCCAGGCTATCAAAAGAAGAAATGTGAGTGCCAAATGGGAAGAGAAGAAGATGAAAAATTCTAAAGATTGTTGGTGGTGATGAGTAGCAATCTGAGTGTGTGTAACACCATGAAATTGTGCACTTTCATGGGCTGCAGACTTAGTTCAGTGGCATAAGTGCCTGCTGGCAAGCGTGAGATCATGAGTTCAATCCCTGGCACAAGAAAGAAAGAAAGAAAGAAAGAAAGAAAGAAAGAAAGAAAGAAAGAAAGAAAGAAAGAAAGAAAGAAATTATACACTTTTGAAATGATTAAAATCGCCAAAATATGGGATGTGTATTCCTCAGCAGAAACATATTTAAATTACCCAGACATGGGGTCCCACACCTGTGATCCCAGAACTCTGGGAGGCTGGGGCAGGTGGATTGCATGTCCAACCTGGCTAATTAGTGACTTGTTGAGACCCTGTCTCAGAATTTTTAAAAATTTTAAAGGGTTGAGGATTGCTTCAGTCCCCAGTACTGCAAAATAAAAGGTACAGGTGGAGGAAGAAGAAAAATAAATGAGAAGAGAGACAGTGAGTCATTTTCCCAATTCATAAAAACTGTACCAAGTGGGTGGAAATATGTACACAAGTTTTCGAGTTTCTTTTTCTATTTGGTTAAGCAGCTGTTTCTTAAAAAGAAATCAGGGTTTGCATCCTGCAAAATTAAACTTGTACCAACCCTCTCACTCACAGTTCCATTTGTAGCTATTTTGCTAAAAAGAATGAAACTGTGTGTATGAAGACAGTTGGTGATAGTGTTTGTAGGAGCATTACTCATGCTCTTACTGCCCCAAAAAAGACCCAAATCAATTCAATTTGAAATTGGAAAAAGTGAAGTCATAATACACTCTGCTGAAATGCAGATTAAATAGTAACTACTATGAGAACCTATATTCTAATGAAATGTAAAGTTCAAAGAAATGGATAGATTCTTAGATACTTAGCAACTACCAAAGCCAACCCAAGAAGACATTAAAAAACAAAAATAATCCAATGCTAGGCAATGAAAGTGAAGAAGTAATTTTTAAAAACTAACTAATAAAAGTCCAGGTATCAGTGGCTTCACTGCTGAATTCTACAAGAACTTTAGGGAAGATCTAATGACAATGTGCCTCAAATTCTTCATTGACATAGAAAGGGAAACAGTATATTCAAAATCATTCCTGAAAGTTCACATTACCTTGACTCCAAAACAAGAAAAAGGTCCAGCCAAAAAGAGAACTACAGGACTATCTGTTCAGCAGACATGGACACAACACCCTCAGCAACATATTGGTGAATGGGATGTAACATATCATCAAAAAATCATATATCATGACTAAGTAGAATCATCCAGGAATGCAGGGATGGTTCAACCTATGCACCCCAATAAATGTAAAATATCCTGTACACAGAAGCAAAGACAAAAATCACATAATCATTTCAATGGATGCAGAAAAGGCCTTTGACAAAATCCAACTCTGTGCAATAAAACAATAAATGAACAATAAAAACCCCGAAGACAACAGATATAAAAGGACCTTATCTCAATCTGATGAAAGGCTTTGTGACAAATTGTCAATATCATATTAATGGGAAGTTAATTGCTTTCCCTCTAAAACCAGAAACACAGCAGGGTCCACTGTCACCACCACAACTCTGCATTATAGTTCTCAAAATATTTGCCTGAGCTACAAGTGAAGAGAAAGATATCAAAGGATTGGTGAGGCTGTGGGGAAAAAGGAACACTGCTCCACTGTTGGTGGGAGTGTAGACTGGTGAAACCTCTATGGAAATCAGTATGGAGATTCCTCAGAAGACTAGGATTGGAAGTTCCATTCAATCCAGCTATTCTTCTCCTGGGTATTTTCCCAGAAAACCTGAAAAGGTCATGTCACAGTGATATATGTGCACCCATGTTCATAGCAGCACAATTTTTAATAGCTAAATCTTGGAGACAACCAAAATGCCCATCAACTGCAAAGTGGATGAAAAAGATGTGGTATTTTTATACAATGGAACATTACTCAGCTATAAAAAAGATAATCTTGAGACCTTAATAGGTAACTGGAGACAACTTGAGACTATCCTCATAAGTAAAATAAATAAGAATCATATTTATAAATATCACATTGTGTCTCTAGTGTAAAAAGTAATAAGAAATGGAGTAATAAAACCCAAAATGTGTAATTGATATTATAAAAAAGAGAGGAAAAGAAAGTGCTCTAAAGGATATAACTGCATGTGTGTTTAGGTGTGTAGGACCAATAACCATGTTACTAAGTTTTTGTTGAATTGTTGAGCAGAACTGTTTGCAGCCTCACTGCTTGAATGTCCACTTTGTATGCTTTAATTTTATAACTTGAACAACTATTTCTAAGAAGACAATATGTAATTTATCAACTAGGGATTTCTTACTGTTTATTTATTTTGAACTTCTGTATTATTTCTACTCTTTTTGGTTTTTTTCCTCTTTAAATAAAATTTTTTGAAAAGATATAAAAGGAATATGCCTATGAATAAAATAACTGAAATTATCATTATTTGAAAATGATATGGTTGTCTACCTAGAAGACCCAAACGACTCCTAGAATTAAGAACCAAATTTACTACATAGCAGGAGTCAATGCACAAAATCACTAGTGTTCCTGTACCCCAATAATGAGCTCATCAAGAAAGAAATTAGATGAACAATACTTTTCACAACAGCATCAAGAAAAATGTAATACTGAGGAATTAACCTAACCAAGGAAGGGAAAGACCTCTGTAACTAAAACTACAGTACTCTAAAACAGCTCATAAAGGTTATGAGAAAATGGAAAGATAACCCCTTGTTCTTTTTTTTTTCTACCTTTTTGAGACAGGGTCTCACTATGTAGTCCAGGCTGCCTTGAGCTCACTTTGCAGCCCCGGCTGGTCTCGAACTTTCAGTGATCTTCCTGCCTCAGCTTCCTCAGTGCTGGGATGACAGGCGTGGGCCACCACGCCCAGCTACCCCCTTGTTCTTGACTAGGCAGAGCCAATATGCTGTAGTTCAAAAGGGCCATTCTTCCAAAACTGATAAACACAATCCCAATGAAAATATCAATAGCATTCTGGGGCTGGGAATACAGCTCAGTGACACAGCACCTGCCTGGCAAGCATGACGTCCTGAGTTCAATCCCCAGTTTAAAAAAGAAAAATCATACAGAAGCAGAAGAGACCTAGAATAGCAAAAGTAACCCTGGGCAATAAGAACAAGGCAGGAGGTATCACAATTCCAGATCTAAGATTATCCTATAAAGCCACAGTTATTTTTAAGGCATGTTACTTGGGGGGGGGGGATGTGAATCAGTGGAACAGAACAGAGGATGCAGAAAAACCACAACCACATTCATTGATCAGATCTTTGACAAAGGGCCCCAAAATTCACACTGAAGAAAAAACAGGCTTTTTAAAAAATGCTGTGGGGAAAACAGGCTGTTCACATGAAGTGGATTGAATTTAGGCCCATCTCTCTCACCATAAAAATCAAAATGAATCAAAGATCTAAATATAAATTAAAAACACTTTGCTGGAATATAGAATTGGTAAAACTCTTGAAGACATAGGCAAGGACTTTCTGAACAGAAACCCAATTGTACAAGAGATAGCTTCAAGAGTCAAACACAGGATCAAATCAAACTTAAAAGCTTTCACACAGCAAAGGAAGCAACCAATAGAACAAAGAAACGACCTACAGAACCACCTATGAAATTCACCAGTTAGTATTCAGACAGTGGACTAGTATGCAAAATATATAAAGACTCAAAAAAATTAAACCCCCAAAATAAAAGAGCCAATCAAAAAAAATGGACAACTGAAACAGACACCTCTCAGGAAAAGTACAAATGGTCAATAAATATATGAAATAAATATATGAAAAAGTGTAACATCACTGGCCATTAGAGAAATTCAAATAAAAACAAAACTGAGGTCCCTCTTACTACAGAAAGAATGGCTGTCATCAAAGAACCAGAGAGCAATAAATTCTGGGGAGGCTGCAGGAAAAATAATTCTCCATTTTTGGTTGGAATGTAAACTAATACAATCCTCTTGAAAATCAGTATGGAGAGTCCTCAAAAAACTAAAACAAGGAAGGGAAAAATCCTATCAAACCAAGCTATTCACCTCCTAGGAAACAATCATATTTCAGTGATACCTGAACACACATGTTTATGGCCACACAATTGATAAGAATTAGATCTCAGTGGTGACCTAAATATCCAACAACAAATGAGTAGATAATGAAAATGTGGTATTTATACACAGTGAAGTATTACTCTGTCATAAAGAAGGATAAACTTGAGCCATTTGTAGGAAAATGGATACACTTTGAAATCATAATGTTAGAGTTGGGCGTGGTGGCTCACGCCTGTCATCCCAGCACTCGGGAGGCTGAGGCAGGAGGATTGTTGTGAGTTCAAGACCAGTCTGGGCTACAAAGTGAGCTCAAGACCAGTTTGAACTGCATAGAGAGTCCCTGTCTAAAAAAGACAAAAAGAAAAAAAATGAAATAATAATGTTTCTGCCTTGGCACCAGCCTCTGGAAACCTGAGTCAAAATAAACCCTTTCTCTAAATTGTGCATGTTGAGTATTTTGTTCCAGCCTAACACAGTGGGTAGCACTTTATCATGTGACTAGGGGAGAGGGACAAATAGTCTACAACAGGAATGTTCTAGAAGAACATGAAGAATCTGAAGACCCACCCCATCCACAGAGATGCTCCATGCTTTGGAAGAAGAAACTGGTAATGGCCTCCCTTGAAGGGATTCCCATACAGGACGTTTTAATTTTCTTCAGGACTCACCTGACAACCATAGTTTGTTTCTGCACCTGTAACTAGAGCCAAGTCCCAACAGAAAGCATCTAAGAAGTGATCCATGAAGAAGTGAGTTCCACTCCAAAAGAACTGTGTGCTTTTTCCAACAGATAGAGACTAGGGGATTCGTGTGCAAATATATACACTATGCAATAACAATATATAGTGAACATTTACATTTTTTTAATGTATTATCCTTAGAGAGCCAACCCCACCACCACCACACACATGCTGGCTGCCATCAGGACCCTTCTGCAGTAGCCAGCATGGGATGGGAGAAGAAGCAGCCAGCTCCTCTCCCATGAGAGTGAGGGCCACCATCATGGACCTGTAGCCAGTGCAGCCAGGAGACCCAGCCAGCCATGCCTCAGAGAAGTATGTGTGCCTGCAGAAGCCTGCTCTGTGCTCTACCACTTCCACAGAAACCTAGGCTAGGAGAACCCAAGTGCCTGACCTACTCCCCTACACCATGGGCATGAGAAGTGCCTGGGACCCCACACCCGGCCCACCCAGAGGAAACCAGGAAAATGTCAAGGCCAACAAGCGAAAGGTGGTCTCTGGCCTACTGTCCACACAGAATGAGTGAGGGAGACAGACATGGGACAAATTGGAAGTCACACACCTGAAATTTCTGGGATGATAGCAACTGAAGTAAAGAAACTACATCATGAAACTGTAAAAGACACCAGATCAGAAATAATACCTTTGGTAAAAAAGAAATAACAAACATGATAAAAGGTTGCTAAGCATATCTAAAGAAGACATGGATTTAAAAAAAAAAGAGGAGCATACATAAGTGAGACAAACTTCAAATGAGCAAATGCATGAAACAAATTCAAAAAAAAATCCAGGAAATTAAAAACCCCATTGAAAGCTGGCAAAACTGCTTGAAAGAAATTTGAAGAAACTCTCAGACCTTGAAGACAGGATTGCAGCTAGCTTATCACAAAAGGAAAGATCTCTTAAAAGTAACAAGGAACCAGGAAATAACAATTCAATGGCTGCAAGATGACACAAAGAAAAATAATTTAAGATTGATAATGAAAAAGTAGGGTCAACACAAATGACATAAAAAGCCTATTTACAGAAGTAACAGCAGAAGACTCTCCAAGCGTGGGAAAAGACCTGACATACAGATAAGGGAGGAGTATAGAACTCCAATGAGCTATAACCAAAGTAAATCTACACCCATACATGTAATCAAGATCCCAGAAATGTAGCACAAGGAGATAATATTAAAGACTGTTAGAGAAAAGAAACAGATCACCTATAAAGGAAAACCCATTAGAATCATGACAGACTTCTCACAAACCATCAACTCAAGAAGAGCTTGGAGCAAAGTATTTCAAGTCCTGAAAGAAAACAACTTCCAACTCAGATTGATGTGCCTTGTAAAACTATCTTTCAAAATCAATAGGGAAGCAAGATATTTTCATGACAAAGAACAACTGAAGGAATTCATGACCACCAAACCAACCCTACAAAGAGCACTGAAAGGACATTCTAGAGAGAGATAAAAATGATCACGGTTCCAGGAACAGCAGCAGAGGGAGATCGACAAGTGGGGCAGGCAACTGAGTGGAGGGAAAAGTAGGGAGCCAGTAGCAGGAAAATAGCACAGCAGAGATGAGCCAGTGAACATTGGCCATAACCATTAATGTAGACGGCCTCAATTCACCAATAAAAAGAAATACAGAACTCTCAGCGATTCCCGAACTCTGCATCATGTTGGAACTTTGGGTGCTGGAGAACAGGTGGCTTATTCACTGCCCTGGTGAGCAGCTGGGAACCTGGCAAACCACTGGCACACCAGGGTGAGAACTATCAGCGACTCCTAAGCTCTGCATCGTGTTGGAACTTTGGGGGCTGCGAGATAAGGCGGCCTGCTGGCTGGCCTGTAAGCAGCCAGGGCCCTACCGGTGAGCGGGCTAAGAATCAGACATTGATCCTCCCCCACCATTAGCAAGTCTGCACCGGTGGTCTGAGTATCTTTTTGGAGGATGAATGTATGCAGCGTGGCAAGTAAGGGTGATTTCCTTCTACCATCTCTTTGAAGGTAAATATTTTTATCACTGTTTTGCTCAGTTTTGATTGATGGTACTGCTTTATTCAATATTCTGTTTTTAAAAGTTCGATATTTCCTTCCATTTTCCTCTATTTGATTGAAATAACAGCTAATGTGAACAAAATGGGCTGTACTATTGAGCCCATTGCTCATATCCTGGTGACCTGCTCTGAGGTTCTGTGGTAGTTTTATTGCAGTGCGGTCGGTCGCATGGGTTTGTTCTGTCTTGTTCTGCTGTATTTTGCTACCTTCAAAAAAAATAGATAAGAAAGTAACAAAATACCTCCAAAAATCTCCCAACTCCACCAAAGCTGATCCATGGAGCATGGATGAGGAGAAACTCAAAAACAAGGCAACAGAATTATATAAAGTGATTAAAAGTATATAACAACAACAAAACAAGTCAGTAAGGTACTGAGCAACCTGAAACAGGATACAACTAAGCAGATAATGGACTTAAAAAGTAAAAAGAAGAAAAGAAAGTGCTCTAGAGGATATGGCTGCATGTATGTTTGAGTGTGTAGGATTGATAACCATGTTGCTAAGTTGTTACTGGATCACTGAACTTCTTTGTAGTCTCACTGTTGAATGTCCACTTTGTATGCTTTAATTTTGTAACTTTAACAACTAGGTCTAAGAAGACAGTATGTAATTTATCAACTAGTGATTTCTTACTGCTTTTTTTTTCTGAGATTCTGTATTGTTTCTACCCCTTTTTCTGTTTTGGTTTTTTTTTCTCTTCAAATAAAATTTTAAAAAAAATAAAAAGAAATACAGACAGAGTGGATCAAGAAACAAGATCCATCAATATGCAGTATACAAGAAACATTAAACTCAAAAGGAAATTCATAGACTGAAAGTCATAAAAGAGAAAACAATGCTCCATGTGACAGGGAAACAGAAAAAAGCAGAGGTAACTTACCCATCAACCACAGAATGGACAAGAAAGATATGGCATTGTTATACAATAGAAAACTACCCAGCTAGAAAGAAGGATAATCAGGTGGCTCTTGTAGATAAATGGATGCAACCTGAGGTCATGCTCATGGGTGAAATGGTGCAGACTCACATGGGTGAATATTGTGTTGTCTCCCAAGTATGAAAAACTGAAGGATTTAATGGGATCCAAAATGTACAATACATATGATGAAAGCGAAAGAGGAGGAAACTTCTAAAAAGGGAAGATGGTACCCATTGTTAATTCCCTGTCATCTTGCTTTGAAGACCTGCATCATTTTCGTTGTTCTGTTTTGTTTGGTTTGATTTTATAATGTCTGACGATATGGCAGCTACTTTGAAGATAACAAGAGGCATTATGGTAGCCATTGTTGTTTTTTTATGATTTTGTTTTGAAGTTCAATGTCATGTTCACTGATTTGTTTTGATTGGCTCTATTCTGTTTTGTTTTGGTTGTTTTGGTTGTTTTTAATTCTCTTTTAAAAACGTATATAATTTTTGAACACATTAATCCCATCATTTTTCCACTTTCTGAAGCATTTCTGGAAGTCCTCTTTCATCAGTATCCTTACATGGTGCAATTCAAAACTAAGACAAATGCTTCAACCAAGTGCCACCCAATAGAAAGGTAGTTCACAAAACACAACCCTGTACCCACATCCACTTTATTCACCAGATCTGGCACCAGCTCTTCCCCAAAGTCAAAACTATCACACAAGTATCTTAAAAGATACTTTCAAGCTTTACCAGTTTATAGATGAACAACTGCTAATAAGCTTTGAATGGTGCCAATCAGAGTTTAGGAAGTCACGCTTTAAAAAAAAATAGTTAAAAGTTTTTTTAAAAATACTTGCCAGGCATGGTACACATCTGTAATCCTAGCACTCAGGAAGCTGAGGCAGGATGATTGCTGTTAGCTTGAGGCCAATCTGGACTACAGAGTGAGACCGTTTCAAAAACAAACCAAAAAATAGCTACCTTTCCTCCCCAGGTGATACAGTAAACTTTGACTATAATTAAACTGTTATTAGTAAACAGTGCTGTTCTCAAATTTTTCCTTTGTAATTGTTCGGAATTGATGTTTATTGTGCCAATGTGGAGAAAAACCTTCAGATCTTTGATATATCATATTCATTCAAGGAGAGTTTCCCATTGATATTGATAACATAATAAAAGTTGTGCATAATTTTTAAATATTATTTTAAGTTACCATAAGGGGTTAATATTTTGAATCAATTCAGGACATGGAGGCAGCTCCAACAGCACAGCTAAGACACTCATGGAAGAGGACTTTCAGAACTGCTTCAGAAAGTGGTAAAACAATGGGATCAGTGTGTTTGAAACAAGGGGGAAGATTTTCAGGAGAAATCAGGGCAATGTGTCTTTTACTGTAATCATTTATTTAACTTCAGTGTTTACTGTATGTCCTGCTCATGCCTGGTCCTTGGGGTATGGGACAAAGGTAGAGTCATATGGTCACATCAGGCTAAGCTGATGAATCAGGACCTGTGAATGTTTCTGCTGTCATCATGGCTGGGATACAGAGTGTCAGGATATTTGATTTAACATTATCCTGGTGGTGTCAGGCCTGGTGACTCCCACATTTGAATTAGGGTCCAGGTTATGCACATGAGTCTCCCTAGTGGGGGTGAGATGCACCCAATTTGTTGAATAGAAGAAAAGGCAGAGGATGAAGAAATCCTCTGTGTTCTGGCCCATAATGAAGTACAGCATCATGGTAGATCATGTGGTGGGGTCAAGTGTCTCAGCTCATGGTGGACGGGAAGCAGGAGATGGAGAGAGCACAAGCCGGAAGCCATTTTCTTCCTCATTATTCTTTCCATCTTATTGGATGGTGCTGTCCACATTCAGGGCAGTCTCCTCCCTCAGTTTGCTGTCCCACATGCCAATAACCTCAGGAAACACCCATACAGATACACCCCAAAGTGTGTTTCACTATCTTGCTAAATGTTTCTCAGTCCAACCAAATCCACAACCAAGATTAACCATCTCGGACCCCAAAGCCAGCCTACACTAAATACAGCTGAGATGCCAGATGTGTCATTGTATCCAAGCAGAAAAAGGGATCCAAAGCTGGACATGGTGGTGCATGCTTGTAATCTCGTCACTCAGGAAGCTGAAAAAGGAGGATTACCATGAGTTTGAGGACAGTTTGGGCTATGTAAGCAAGTTCAAGGCCAGCCTGCACTACATAGCAAGTCTTTGTCTAAAAAAAAAAAAATGAAAGAGAAAGGGACCCAAAGACTGAATGAGATGAGAATGCAAGAATGGATTTGTTATTCAATATTTCAACAAGAAGAAAAGTTTGTGCTTTTGTTGTTTGATCATTTTTTCATGCCTATATCTTGCAACCTGAACAACTACTTCTAAGATAATAATAGGCAATATATTAACTAGTGGTAATTTCCTTTTTAAAAAAAATTCTGTATCATTTCTATCCTTTTGCTTTGTTTTGTTTTTAAAATTAAAAAAATATCCCTTCACTCACCCTGGGAAGATGTGGGAAAATCCACCTTTTACCACAGCAGTAATTTTCACTTGTGGGTGTTACTCAGTGGTAGAGCAGTTGTCCAGGGATCCATCTCAAGGGAGAGAAAGGAGAAGGAAAGAAGAGAGAACAAGAAGAAGAAGAAGGAAAAAGAGAAAGAAGGGGAGGGGAGAAGGAAAGAGGATGGGGGAAAAGGAACAAGGAGGAAGAGAATGGGAAAAGAAAAGAAAAAAGAAAAGAAAGTTGATGACACTTGATGATCTGGGAAACTGAGGCATAAAAATAGCAAGTTTAAGCCCAGCCTGGGCAATTGAGAGATTCATGTGACCTTGTGTCAAGAGTTTGAAGTTTTAAAATGAGTTCTGGCGGTGTGAAGACCTGGATTCAGTCAGAGCCAGGAGGAATGAGTTTGTTGGAGGGCAGGACACTTGAAGAGCTCTGCACCCACTTTCTCCATCGGTCAGGTCAGTTACTACTCCACCATCCTCACCACCCTGCCCCAGCTGCCTGCTGGATGAGGGACTAGAATTTGAAGGCTCAGAAACAGTGCCAGGTAGGTGGAAAGAATTTGTACGGTAGAAATTGATAGGTTTTCAGCATAATGAAAGAAAAAAATATGAAGTAAAAATAGCCTTTATTCCAAGGACAGGGAGAGGAGACTAACCACAGACAGTCTAAGCACCTCTGACTGGAACATGGGATATGGGATATACAACCTCTGACCAGGGTGGTGGTTAGGGCAGGCATAGATCACACTCAAGGGGCTGATTGGGAACTTTTTCGTGCCCCTGGGAAAGGAAAAAGGAAGTTGTCATAGTTGAAGGAGGAAGTGGCCTCAAGGTAAACATCCTTGATCCCGCCTCCCATCGCTGTAATGTCCTGTCACTTATTCTAGGGCAAAATCCTTTCAGGAATAGGGTCTGGCGGGAGGCTGTGTTTGTCTGAACCAGCATCCCACACACAGCACAGCTTCTCCCAAAGTCAGGCTTCATTGATCCAGAAATCCAGGGCCAGAAACGAGAATGGCACCATTCACCAGCAGCCCAGTGGCAAGGAGCAAAGAATTTGTTCCCTGTCTCTGTTCCTTGTTGTCTGCTGACCTAGAGGTCTTAGCTACATGTGGATAAATACTCCCAATATGGAACCAAAATGAGGCCACTGAGGTGAATTTTAAAGCCACTGTAGGCTTCTAACGGCTCTGAGCCAACAGACAAAGGAGAAAGTTGCCCTGAGATGTCAGCATAGAAGCATCCATGCTACCAGGGGTGAGGAAGCATCATCGGATCTCTGAGCAGCATCTCTCCTTATTACCACACCCTGTGACTGAGGTCAAGCAGCACATCCAGCCCAGGAGGCTCTTGAATGACCCAGGCTTCCAGGAAGGAAGCTGTGAGTCACTCCACCAGGCAAAGAGCAATGTGCAGCTGAGCTGCCACAGGCAAAGGCAGAGTGGAAGACAATTCAAGTGTGAAGTTGTGAGTTTGATCCTTGGTTAAAAAAAAAAAGTTGACGTATATATCACATAAAGAATCAAATCAGTGGAGTATTTTGCTTTCAAATGCTCCCTACTCATTGCATAGCCATGCATTACCTCTCTGGTCTCCCTTTTCTCCACCTTCAAATTAGCCCAGTTCTCTTGGTTTAAACTCAGTTTCGCTCATTCTTTAGTGACACTGGGTTTATAAGGGCAGTAGCTGGGTTTTCCAGCACAGCAGCCGCTTACAGTACATGGATCAAGATGGAAATGAGAGAAGAACTATAGGTGTAGCTAAACAGAGTGAATTTGAGGAAAACTCAGGCTGCAAGATAAGAGAAACCAACAGCAGATAAAAGCCACATTGCAAGTAACAAAACAATCCCTGCTCCAGGGACTTCACAGCAGGCTTCCGGAAGCTGATGCTGAAATCTCGAGAGGAAGGGCGGGCCGCACATGCGCTCATCCACAGAGCAGGCGCGGAGCCATTGTTCTTGGCCAGAAACACTAAGAGGCTATTTCCTGTCACAAAAAGGCTGGGGCATGTGCTTGGGAAGCCATGAAACTGACACAGTCTGAGCAGGCTCGCTAGTCCCTGGAATTGCGGAAGGGACAGTCACATGGAACAGCTCCTCCTCATCCAGAAGAAATGGAAGAGGGCGGAGCCTGAGGAGCGACTGAAGGCCCAGAGGAAGGTGGAGAAGAACTCGGCTGCCACCTCAGGACATCTCACAAACCCACTGCGGAGGACATGGAGACCCGGAACCCCCTTTCTTGCTCAGAAGCACAGCCCTTCCACTGAGAATCACCTCACTGAAACCTGGTGAGGGAGGCGGTTGACAGGGGTCCAGAGGCACTGCTATATTTCATCAAAAAGTAAGCCCGCAATGCCACGTATTGGAATCAGAGCCCTAAAAGTTGACAAAACAATTACAGAGAAGCAGGCCACCAAAATTGCAGATTTGAAGACATGTGAAGCTGGGCATGGTGGTGCATGCCTATCATCCAGGCACTCAGGAGGCTGAGGCAGGAGGATCATTGTGAATTCGGCACCTACTTGGCTTACAAAGTGAGCTCAAGGCCAACCTGAACTGCATAGCGAAACCCTGTCTCAAAAAGAAAAAAAAAAAAATGAAGTATGGAGTTCCTTGTGGCCGAGAATGAATGATTAAAGAAAGAAAATACACAACGAAGGGCTGAAAAGGCCAGACTTCTGAAAGGCTGAATATAAACGGGGCTTGATGTGGATGCTGATATTGTAGAAAAACCAGAATTGTAGAGCTTGCCACCACATTCAGAAACTGCTTCAGCCTCTTCAACCTAGCAGAAGTTTGCAGCAAACACCAGGAATGCCAAGGACATTACAATACCCAACCTTCTTCCCTTGAATTTTCCATTAGCAGAACGTCTGCTTACGGAGCTTTCTGAGGACATTCTGAAAGGATTTATGAGTATTTAAACAAATGGTCAGCAAAGAGGTCAGAAAAGGAAATAATTCAGTAACACAGTTAATCCAGAAAAGAAATAGCGGGGAGGGGAACACATGTTATGATTGTTACACTGTCAATTTGAGAAATCTAGGCTTAAGTAGCTCAACTTCTACCTCCTAGTGTGAAGAGGACACACCCTTACTGCTCTAGGATGTTGTTCACTGTGTCAGTTTGAGAAGGTCAGAAGTTTAATTGACTCAGCAGGGGTCCAGGGACCTCACTTTATAACCTGAGTGTGTGCAAGAGGAGGGCATGGAGATGGGATGAGTGCTACACCTACCTGAGTGCAGGGAGCCAGTATACAATAAAAGGGAGGGAAAGAAGCTTGCTCTCCCCGCTACCCTTTTGCTCTTGTTGCTTTTGCTGTCTTCTGCTGCCTTGATTTTGTTTTCGTTTTTGTTTTGTTGTTTTTGGTACCAGGGATCAAACTCGGGACCACATGCTTGCAAAGCAGGCACATATGCCATTGAGCTAAATCCTCAGCCCATCTTAATTTCTTGTTTTTGTTTTTGTTTTTCTGCCACCTTGAATGTTGTTGTCCCTGTGCCATACCATCCCGCCTTGGAGCCTGCTGATTACAGACTGAAAGTTCTGAAAACTGTGAGCTACATAAATCTTTCCTCCTCTAGCTTTGGGTGTAGGGTGTTTTGCATCATCAGTGAGAGAAAAGTGACGAAGACATCACACAACAAGGCAAACCCAGAATTACCATCTGGCTTTGGTGGGAAAGAGGTATGCCAAAAAGTGGGAACAGTCACTATGAGGCATACCGAGGTTCTAATTCATTAGCTCAGCTGATGATTTCGACTTGGCAGACATAGCTCGGAGGCTGACTTTCTCCTGATACAAACCACATGGTTTCCTAGAATAACATTTTTGACCAACAATTATTTTTTGTATCTTCTGGGCTTACATGCGTAAAAGTATGTTATGTATAATTGTAATGCCATAAATAATAATGCAAAACTAAAAACTGTAGTGACCTGAGGGACCTCCTTGTATTTGAAATATGCTCTTTCTCATGCACTGACTGCGTTTTGTTATGCACATTTTGTTACAGAAGGTGTGTGTGCACACCTTTCTAGATGAAAGTAGATGTGCCACAAAAGTAGTGATAACCTCAAGACTGTCAGGAGAAATATTTAAATTTCTATTTTATGAAAAAAGGAACCAAATTATTAGTTAATGCTTTTTTAAAAAATTAGCAGTTTACATAATTAAGTTCCATTCATTATATAATGTGCCATTTGAAAGTACCAGGGTAGTATCCTTTGTTTTTTTTGTTTGTTTGTTTGTTTTTTGTCTTTTTCAGACAGGTCTCCCCAAGCAGTTCAGGCTGGCCTTGAGCTCACTTTGTAACCTAGGCTGGTCTCAAACTTGCAATGATCCTCCTGCCTCAGCCTCCCAAGTGCTGGGATGACAGGTATGAGTCACGACTCCCAGCTTGTTTTTAATGATTCACTAGTGGAAGTAATGCTAGCTGCCATATTTGATTGTAAGAAATCAGTGAAGTAACTGTGTTTTTTAAAAAAGAATCAAGCTAATTCACATACCCAATTTATCTTTTTTTGTTTGTTTGTCTTTGTTTCTCAGGACAGTTCTTGGGGGTTTGCTTTTATTTACTTTTTGTCTGGGTGTTTTAGACATTGTCTCCATAGTGGCCTGAAACTCATGATCCTCCTGCCTCGGCCTCCCAAGTGCTGGGACTACAGGCATCTGTCCCCAATCCTGGCATTATTTGTAGTGGTTATATTGAAAGGCCTTTCAGTAACTGTGATATATGCAATGCCTCATTATTAACTGTGGTCAATAGGCAGAGCAAGAGGTCACCCAGACTTCCTCTTCAGAGTAATGAAAACTTGGTTGCCTTTGAACGTATTTTCTCTCTCCACCCACTCCTGTCCACCAACACCTGCTCATCACCTTTCTGCTATTTCTTCTGTTTTTCTTCTTTTTGGGGGAGAGTGATTTGGGGACTGAAGCTGTAACTCAGGTTGTCCACCTTGCTGAACATACTTGCCTCTCCTGAGCTCCATCCTAGCCTCTCAATTCTGTTTCTCCGAGTCCAACTTTTTTTTTTATTCGACAGGGAATAAAAATAATAAAACAGAGCAAAACAAGACCATGAGAAAAATTGGATTTCAAAAACAAGATAGGAGGGGATTTAGCTCAGCAGCCTAAGCACCTGCCTCACAAGTGCAAGGTCATGAGTTTGATCCCCGTACAAAAACAAGATAGGAAATCCCCCTGAGTAGCTATATTGCATATTGTTATCTTCTAAATAGATGCTCAGACTACTGAGTTTCCTTTTTTTTTTTAACTTCAGTGGCTGTTCTTCTCAGCCTCGGGCTGGCTGACTCACGGGAAGGCACAGGTTAGCTGCTCAGTTCTCCTCCTGGTTCTCCACTACTGCTGCTTGAGTCCAGATTTTTTTAATTTTTAGTTTTCTGTGTCCATGTTTTTCAGTACATGATGATTACATTCACCATGGGGAGTTGACCCATGTACCTAACCTATATTAATTGTTTACATCCCCAATTTTTAAAGCAGGCACACAGCTACCATCCCAGGCATTGAGGAGGCTGAAGCAGGAGAATCACAAATTCAAGCCCAGCTTGGGCAACTTAGTGTCGCCCTGCCTCCAAATTTTTTTCTTTTCTTTTGTTTTGTTTTGGTACTGAGGATCAAACTCACAACCTCATGCTTACCAGGCAGGTGCTTATGCTGCTGAGCTAAACCCCCAGCCCCTGTCTCCAAATTTTAAACAGGAATTAAAAAGGGTTGGGAATGCAACTCAATGTGATGGCCCTGGGTCCAATTCTCAATGCCACACACACAAAAAAAAATTTTTTTTAATTCTACAAATAAGTAACATCATACAGTATTCCCCTTTCTGTGCCTGTTTCATTTAACATGGTGCCTTCCAGTTCCCTCTAGGTCCTTCCCAATGACAGAATTTCCTTCTTTCTCCTGTGTACACCTACCACATTTTCCTTTTCTGCTTTCCCTATCTGCCGAGGGGCTTGTGCTAAGTCACTAGATTACCCAGGCTGAGCTCATGCTTGGGATCCTCCTGCCTCAGCCTCCCAGAGTGTCACCATGCCCAGCTGCCTGATCTGTTGTCTATCACTATGCATCAGAAAAGGACTGCCAAATGCTTGCCATACCTGAATCTAAGGAAAATGGGCTGAAAACGTGGGACAGAGCAGTGAGGGAAGCTAACTCCAAACATGTTATGTTTCCCTCTAAGTAGATGTTTCCTGTTCCTTAAATGTCCCCCTAGATGTTTCCTGTTCCTTAAATCTACTCACACTACATGTGGAAGTTCCAGAGCCGCCCTGGCCTCTCTCTGAAGCTGTCATTTCCTCTGGTTCTGTTTCTCAATAACCCTGATCTCATCAGACTCCTTTTATGTGGAACTTTCTAAACCATATCCCAGAGTGGGAAGGGGAAAGGAGAAAGGCATCAGGAGAGTTCTACAGTGGGACAGAGTTTGTCTCCTCTGAAACCCTACGGGAATTTAATCCCATTGCAAGGTATTAGGGTAGTTGAGACTTAGTCCTCTTATAAGGATTAGAGATGTGGCCTTTGGTACAGGTTAGATCAAACCAAGCAGGGCCCTGTGAGTGATTTAATCCTGGTAGATTTGTAAGAGAGAAGCAGATGCTGTAGTGTACACCTGTAATTCCAGCTACTCTGGGAGCTGAAGCAGAAAGATTGCCAGTTGAAATCCACTTTGTACATTTTAGAGGGACCTTGGCTCAAAATATTAAAAAAAAAAATCTCAGTGGTAGAGCCCTTGCCTAACATAGATGAGGCCCTGGGTTCCAATCCCAGCTCTGCAGGAAGAGGAGGAGGAGCAGAAAGAGGAGGGAGACCAGACAGAGGGAGAGACAACCTCAAACTGCCTTGAGACTCTGCCAGCCAGGAAGGCATCGCCAGCCAACCTTCCAGAGCTTCAACCCAGAATCAGGTTGCTTTCTTCTTATGTTCTTAACATTCACTGGCCTGAAATATTCACCACAGGAAGTGTCGAAGGCAAAGATGGAGGTGATATGGAACCAGAGGGATAGGGTAGGGATAAGGGGCAAATTGTAAACTAAATGGGTCAAAATGATCACTAGGCATTGTGGCACACACCTATGATGCCAGTTCTTCGAAGGCTGAGGCAGGAGTGTCACCATGAGTTCCAGGCCAGCCTGGAACTACAGAGCAAGACCCCAGTCTCCAGAAACAAACACAAACAAACAAAAAGATGAATCCAAAGAAGAAATATATGAGTGTTCTCTATGTTGTTTTTGGGTACTGGGAATCGAACTCAGGACTTTTGCACTTGCCAAGCAGGCACCTGTGCTGCTGTGCTATATCCCTGGCCCCATGGGCGTTCTGTTCTGTTCTGTTCTGTTTTGTTTTGTTTTGTTTTGTTTTTATTGAACTCACAACCTAGCGCTTGCCAGACAGGAGCTTATGCCACTGAGCTAAATCCCTGGTCTGAGTTTTTTATATTCCTCATACTTGTGCAACTTTTTTTCTTCCAGAACTAGGAATTGAACCCAGGGCCTTCTCATTGAATTTACTCCCAGCCCATTTTTATTTTATATTTTGAAACAGGCTCTGCCTAAAATACTTAAATTACCCAGCCTTCCCAGGACACGGATTGCAATCCTCCTGCCTCAGCTTCCCGCAGGGCTGGGATTACATTCCAGTGCATCACCATGCCGGGCTGTCCCCGGTTATTAAGCTTTAGATTATTCTCAAATTGTGAATTTTTAAAGATGCCATCTCTTGGGGCTAGCTCCGAAGGGAGAGAAATAAAATAGGAGAAACGCACAGGCTGTCTCCAACACTGCCCCTGCTGCTCGTGTGCACAGCCCCTATGCTGCCACCCAGTCCATTCACATCACTGAAAACCACTCTGCAAAACCACCTGCCAGCCTCGTGAGTCACAGCGGGTCATCTTTTCAGTTCCCATCACAACTGGCTCTTGTTGGCCACCAGTCACCGCTAACCCCCACTTCCTCCTTTCCTGTCTTTTTTATTGAAGTGTATGTTGAAGGCTGGGTGTGGTGACTCATGCCTGTCATCCCAGCACACTGGGGAGGCCGAGGCAGGAGGATTGTTGGGAGTTTGAGACCAGCCCGGGCTACACCAAGTGAGCTCAAGGCCAGCCTGAACCGCAAAGTGAGATCCTCTCTCAAAAAGACCAAATAAAAGAAATGCAAAAAATCCACAGCAGGCTTCACGTTTGGGAGCTCACATTTCCTAACACTCAGCTTGGGTTACCCAGGACTCCACCAACACAGTCGAGGGCTGTCCATCACCCCAGTCTCCTAGGGACACCCTGTAGCTTCCAGACCTGCTCCCCACCCGGAACCTTCCCGTCTCTGGGAGAAATCATTTCCTTTTATTTTTATTTTCCTTATTTTCCCCCTCCACCCTGTTTTACTGATTCTGTAGAGTCAGGGGTCACGGGTTGCAGGATGGCAGGCTCACACATAATCACTTTGATCACACCCCCCATGGGCTCCCATCCCCAAGTTTCACATTTTGGGGCGTTTCGGTGTGGACGCTCTGTTTTGCTTACATGTTATACACCCTCCCCACGCCACTTCCTTCTTGAAACATGTTCCTCGGCGTTTAGAGTTTTCTCTTTTGTATTTGAGTTGCTCCTTTTCAGGATTTTTTTCCTGCCTTTCACACTGACCCCATTACAGGGTGACATTTCGTTGGACTTGACCCTGTACACCTCCCTTCATCCCTCATTTTCAGTACTAGCGGTTGAGACTAGGAGATTCTGCCACGGAGCTACACCCCAGCCTATTTTTAAATTTTGTATTTTAAAGACAGAGACTTGGGATGCCACTGAGTCATCCAGGCTAGCCTCAAACTTGTGATCCTCCTGCCTCAGCCTCCCATGATGCTGGGTTTACAGGCCCACACCACCATGGTGAGATTCTTCTCCCTACTTTCTTTTGTTTCTAAAAGAGTCCTCCTCTTCCAAATCTTGCATTATACAATATATTCTGAGATCTACATCCCAGCCAGAGAGCTTCCATAGCTGAAGAATTAACCTGTTATCCCCTCTTGACCATCTGGGTCAAACCACCTCCAACACGCTTAGAAACCCCACATACCCCAAAGAGTCCTGTGGTCTTCCAGCATCCCCCCCTTTTTTTAAAATCAGGGCTTAGTGACTAAACTGCCCAGGCTGGGTTCACTTACAATCCTCCTGCCTCAGCCTCCCAGAGAGATGGGTTAACAAGTATGTACCACCAAGCCCAGATCTGCACACCCAAATTTATAAATGTCTCCACCATTGTTAGATGTTACACAAGTTGAAAGTTGAGGCTCCATCACCCCTTTCATACTACCTGTGTTCCCAAGGTCACCTACTCTGTGCCTTCTGTCACCTGGATCTATGTCATACCCACCTCTCCAACGCCATAGTCACTTTTCCTTTGCACCCTGCCTGCCTGGTTCTGGACCTCCCTGAAGAGTGCCCCACCGCCCCAAGGACTCAGATACCCCCCAGCGCCCCACCCGAGCAATCCTCCAACATGGTGACCTCAGTTGTCCTTTGCATGATACTCTGTTGTCACAAAGGCAAGTTTGGGGCTGGAATTTACAAACCCACATGGTCTGCCATTCCCTCGCATCTCCACCAAATATGCTTTGGGCCCTCTCCTACCCCAGGCCCTTTGTACTTGCTGCCTGCCCTCTACCTAGAATGCTCTTCCTCAACTCTCTTTTCAAATCTTCTCTTCTGTGCTTCTTTTCTCTTTCCCCCCATCCCTAATTCTGGGGGTTAAACCCAGAGCCTTTGCACTAAGCCATATCCTCTGCCCTTTTTTTTATTTTTTATTTCAAAACATGGTTTCACTAAGTTGCCTGAGGTTTGACCTGTGATCTTCCTGCCTCGGCCACTCAGGGCATTGGGATTATGAGCACGCACCACCGCAAAAGTTCCCTAAATGCACTTTGACCTTGGATACCACCTGGCCATGACCTAATTGCTGCAATGTGTTCAGTCGGGCGCCAAGTCCACTATCTCACCAACATCCCCACCAGCCCTTAAAATAGAAATTATCAGCCGGGCAGGGTGGCGCACGCCCGTCATCCCAGCACTCACTCGGGAGGCTGAGGCAGGAGAGTCGCTGCAAATTCGAGACCAGCCTGGGCTACAAAGTGAGCTCAAGGCCAGCCTGAACTGCACAGTGAGAGCCTGTCTCAAAAAGACAAAAAAAAGAGATATAAATTATTTTCCCGTTTAGTAAGTGAAGCCATCAGGGCCAGGGAGGCTGTTCACGGCTGGGTGTCCACATCCCTTCAAGGTGAGCAGTTAACAATAGTCACTGTCCATCACTGGATGTAAGTTTTGAGCTGGGCATGGTGACACCTGCCTGCCATCACAACCCTCTGGAGCCTGAGGCAGGAGGATTGCTTCGACTTCAATGCCAGCCTGAACTACATAGAAAGAACCTCCCAGATGTCAGATGTGCTGAAGTTTGTTTCCCCTAAAATCAAAGAACAAATTCCAAAGGGCAAGGGAAGTTAATGTAGGAAGTTTACTGGGGAACAGGAAGAGCTGAGGAACAGGTATACGGCCCTCACCGTGGGTATTTTTTCACCATATATTTTTGAGTATAACTCATATGTTGAAAATATCTTAACTCAAAATGCATTAGCTGTGGTAACTCACCAAACATTCCAGCTTGGTCTAGCCTAATTTAAATGTACTCGGAACGCTTTCACGAGCCTACACTCGGTCCAAAGCCACCTAAGTGCAAAATGTATTTTATAATAAAGTGGATGGTGGTCCTGTGTGTTACTGAACACCGAATTCAAAGCTCAAAGCCCTGTAGTAGGAGTCTGCTTTCAAGCCATCAAGAAGCAGAAAGAGCCTAAGTTGAACTATTATAAGTTAGGAATTATCCACAGTAATACAAAATATTCTTCATAAGTGGAGTTGCAGGGTTGGGGATTTAGCTCAGTGGCATAAGCGCCCACCTTGCAAGCACTAGGTAGTTTGATCCCTAGCACCAAAAATAAAAAAGTAAAAAAATAAGTGGAGTTGCAGGGAGGGGAGGTGACTGGAGAAAAGAAAAAAATCAAGATATATCATGTACAGGTACAAACTCCCTATGATGAGTGTGATCATGATGTGTGCCTAAAATGTACCAATACACTTAATTGAAAAAAATATTCTTCATTAACCCAAATCCGGTGGTGCATGCCATGAAAGTTCCAAGTTCAACCTGGACAATCCAGTGAGGTAAGGAGACCCTGTCTCAAAATAAACAATAAAAAGGGTATATTCAATAAACAATAAAGTAGGTATACTTCAGTGGGAAGGCCCTGGGTTTGATCCCCATGTTGGGGGGGGGGGAAGTACCCAATAGCTGTAATTTAAGAGAAGTTTATTTGCTCAGTTTCAGAGGGTTCTGTCTCTGGTAAGCTGACACCGAGGTGGAAACAGCATGGCAGAAAGATCAGATGGAGGGAAACTGCCCACCTCAGGGAGAGAGAGGAGCCAGGGATAAGGGTCCATCCTCCTAGACGCCTTGCGCACTGCCTCCAGCCAAGCTCCACCTCCCACCAGTGCCTGACCTTGTCCCTGGATTCATCCACTGAGGGTCACAGAACCCCTGTGGCCCAATCACCTTCCAGAAGCCCCTTCATGAATATCTAAAATGCACCAATAAAATTAATCTTTTAAAACTGGGGTGGTGGAAAGGCTCCTCATGAGACTTGGGGGGGTATTTTAGGTCTAAACCATAACAACCCTGTATCTCTCCCCCCCACCCAAAAAAGATAATCATCCTTGTAAATCTCATATAATCACTTTAATTCATACACACACACATGCCACTTGTCTAGAGGTTTCCTAACCATAACCATTTTCCATCTCAAGGCCATGCAGTAAGATGAGAGAATCTAGTGAGTACCAGTGTTTCAACCTCATGCCACAGATGTGCAGAATCAGGGAACAGCGTGATAACGCTCACCAGAGGCTTCCTGGATTTTCTATGCTCTGTACAACACCTCCCAGAGCTTCAGGGGCTTAGCATTAACATTTCCTCCACTGCTTGTGTCAGTCAACAAGGGATAAATCAACAAACAGTACATCAAGACCCAACATTAGCCCTTCACAATTCCATTGCAATAAATTCTCCCATCATCACTCCTCCCAGGATCACCAGTGTGATGTCACCTGACTCAGAATTGCTATACGGTATTTCCAACCCAGGGACTCCACTGAATAACCTCAAGTGCCTTCCGAGGAAATGGTAAAACACAACTCATAAACTTTCCACAGTGGAAAGTTGTCATGGGCGTCCAGGAAAATAACTAACAGTGACGTACAGTACATGCTCGACAACTATCTCCAGACAACTATGGACAACTGTCACCACACCCAGCTCAACAAATTGCATTAGCCAATACTGTCATGATGAATCTTAGGTATGGCCATGACCAGATGGATTAAGGAGTGCATAAAGAACTGTCAAAAGCCAGGCGTGTTGGTGCGCGCACCTGTCACCCCAGTGCTGTGGGAGGCTGAGGCAGCAGGGTGGCAAGTTTGAGCCCCAACTGGCAGTTGAGTGACTTAGCAACATCCTGGTTCAAAATAAAAAATATGAAAAAGGGCCTGAGGCTAGAACTCAGTGCAAAAGCCTCAGGCTCCTCCCCCTGCACCACAAGACAGAAAAACGGAGGTGCAGCTTAGCAATGGTAGAGCATTTGCCTAATATGTAGGAGGCACTGGGTTCCACATTAGCACTGTGAAGGGGCGGGGAGAGAAGGGAACTTTGGTCCATGTTCAGTAAATCCTCAGTGAACAGCTGCAAGAATGAATCTCAGATGAATAAATTACGCTCACTACCTAGATACACACTTAATCCAAAATCGAGATTCACCCTGGGGGTAGAGGGATATATTTCTCATATATTAACATAAATAAAACTTTTTATTTGGGATCCATCTTTTTTTTCCAATAGTTCTCTAGCACCTGACTGGCACACTGTAAGCATTCAATAAATATAAGTGCAATATAAGGTATTCATATAAAGTGTGCTTTCTGAGCACAGGCTCAGAATAAATACTTGGGAGTGGGGAGAGTCCAGGGGAGGAGAGGTCAGCACAACTGGACTCCTGCCCGGCCCATGAGGTAGAGCACCCTGTCCCAGCACCAGGGGCTACGAGAAAGAAAGGACAGGAGGCACACAGGTGCAGGTGGGCAGTACCCACGACAGGAGTCAGTCTGGAACTTCAGCGGCCACTCGGAAGAGTTCTAACTTGGTGGCAGGGGGAGACTGGGCCAGCTGCCAGGCTGGGTGCTGGCCCCACTGAGTGGACAGGTAGACACTGAGGTGGACACTGAGTCGCTGGTCTTTTGGCACCTCCAGCAGGTAGCAGTGGGAATCTTGCACTGAGACAGAGGAGTAGGGTGTCAGTTCCACGGCCGGAGCTTGGACGGTGGCCCCAGTTTGTGGCGGCTCCAGGTGCAGGGCCATTGAGACTTTGCCGGAGATCTTTTCGCTTGGTGACACATGCGTCAGCTCCAGGTGCAAGCAGACCTTGTAGTAGCCTGCACTCATCACCACCAGCTCCTGCCTGGACTCGTCATAGGTCACGCCAGGGGACAGGTGCACGTCTGCCATCCCACGTTTGCTGTGCCAGCTCAGGGTCCCATTTATCAGGGTCACTGCAGGAGAGAGAGAAGAAAGGAGATGCTGAGGGTGCCCAGGGGCTCACCTGGCTCTCAGCAGGAGCAGAGGGGACACGTGATAAGGAGGTGACAGGCCAGAAGAAAGGACAATGGGTGAGGAGGAAGCCATCAGAAAGGGAAAGCATAGTAGTGACATCTGGGTCCTAGAAAGCAGGTTACAAGGTCACCAAAAGAGGAGGGCACACTCTAGGAGGCTGAGGCAGGAGAATCTAAAGTTCAAGCTCAGCCTGAGCAACTCTGTTAAGACTCTGTCCCCAAATGAAAAAGTGAAAGTGCTGGGATGAGTGCTACAACCCTGGTTCCTCCATAGGGAAAGGCAGATGGGGAAGGGGAGGTAAGGGAAGGGGAGGGAAGGGAAGAAGGCAGAGCCCAAAGAGATGGGGCAGAAAATGGGAGAGGGGAGGCAGTTAGGAAGGGAACACTCAGGAGGATGGATTGTAAAAAGCAAGCAATCAGGGGTGCAGAGGAAGAGAAAGAAGATTCAGAAAAAAAAGAAATGGGTCAAGAGGAGGGGTGGGGGTTGGGAGGGGGAAACTGGGAAGGGAGAGCAGGAAAAGAGGGGCATCATGGGGGAGGGGCATCTCAGAACAAGGGGAAGAAGCCCAGGCACTGTAGCAGGCCTGTAACCCCAGCACCCCAGGAGGCTGAAGCAAGGGGAGAGCAAATCTGCACCGAGCCTGAGCAATTGAGTAACCAGCAAGACCCGACCTCACAAAAAAAATTTCTGTTAATTTTTAAAGTGCTGGGTATATGGAAACCAGATGAAGAGTCAACTGAAAAAGATTGGCATTACAGACCACTCTCTCTAATGAACATAAATGTGAAAATCCTCAGCAAGATGCGAGCAAACAGAATGCAGCAAATCATCAACAAGATCACATAGCGTGACCAAGCAGGTTTCAGCCCAGGAATGCAAGGATGGTTTGACACACACAAATCAATACATGGACTATGACACATAAACAGAAGCAAGGGCAAAAATCACATTGTCTCAATAGATCCAGAAAATGCCCTTGACAAAATCCAACAACCACTCATAATAAAGACCCTGAAGAGATCAGATATGGTCACTCCTCAAGAGGCTGAGGCAGGAGGATCACTGAGAGTTCAAAGCTGGCCTGAGAGAGCTGCATAGAGAGACCCTGTCTTAAAAAATAATAAAATAAACCTGAAGAAAATAGAAGAACTTTACCTTAAACTGAGAAAATAGAAACACTTTATCTTAACCAGATAAAAGCCATTTATGACAAACATTTCTAGCATTATATTAAATGAGGAAAAACTGGAAGCTTCTCTAAAACCAGGCATAAGACAAAGATAATCACTACCAACACTGCTGTTCAGTATAGTATTTGAACTTTCTTTGTTTTTACTTGGTTGGTTGGTTGGTTGGTGGTTTGGTTTGTCTTTGAAATAAGGCCTCACTATGTAATTCAGGCTTGAATTTACAGTAATCCTCCTGCCTCAGCCTTCTGAGAGTGCTGGGATTACATAGATGTACTATCACATGTAGTAATAATTGAACTTAAGCCAGAGTAATCAGGCAGGAGAAACACATAAAATAAGTACACAAAGGAAATAAATACACAAAGGAATAAGTCAAAGTATGAACCAGAACTAAGACATTCAGCAAGGTAGCAGGATAGAAAATAAACACCCAAAAATTAATAGCATTCCTGTGTACCAATAATGAACCTCCTAAGAAAGAAATGAGGAAAACAGTATCACTGACAATAGTTTGATGAAAAATTAAATACTTAGGAATTAACCTACCCAAAGAAGGGAAAGATCTCTACAATGAAAACCACAGTACTCTGAAAAAGGAAATCAAAGAAAACATCAAAAAGAGAAAGCTGCCCTTTGTTCTTGGGGAGGTAGAACCTAGATAGTCAAAATGGGCATGTTTCCAAAATTAGTATATAAACTTCATGCAATGCCAATCAAAATAACAACAGGATTTCTCAAAGAACTAGAAAAAATGATCCTAAATTTTATATGGAACCAGAAGAGATTCAGTTCACCAAAAGCAACTCTGGACCACAAGAGCAAAGCAGGAGACATCATAATCCTGGATTTCAAATTAGACGACAGCTGGGCATGGTAGGTAGCACACGCCTGTCATCCCAGCACTCAGGAGGCTGAGGCAGGAGGATCACTGCAAGTTCAAAGCCATCCTGGGCTACAAAGTGAGCTCAAGGCCAGTCTGTACTACATGGTATGACCTTGTCTCAAAAATAAAAAATAAAAAATTAGATTACAAAGCTATAGTGATTCAAAAAGGAAACAGCTTGGGACTGACAGAAAACAGACATGGATTTCTGGAACAAAGGAGATGATGCAGAAATGACCCCACTCACATTTAGCTGCCTGATGTATAACAAGGGAGCCAAAAACATTCGGTAGAGGAAAGCTAACCTCTTTAAAATAAAGGGTGCTGGGAAAACTGGCTACAAACATGCAGAAGAGGCTGGGGGTTTAGCTCAGAGATATAAGTGCCTGCCTGGCAAACGCAAGGTCGCGAGTTCGATCCTCGGCACACACACACACACACACACACACACACAAATAAAAACCATGCAGAAGACTGAAGCTAGATCCACTGAAATAAAAGTCAAATGGATCAAAGATCTAAATATTAAACCAAAAACACTTCATCCGCTGGAAGATAAAATAGGTAAAAGTCTTGAAGACATAAGCAAAAACTTCCTGAAGTGAGCCTCAATTATGTAAGAAATAACATAAACAGGGAAATGGGATTGTGAAGGAAATATTCTGCACAGCAAATCTAACAGAGTGAAGAGACCACCTACAAAACAAGGGGAATTTTAGCCAACAACTCCTCAGAGAGAGGACTAATATCTAGAATACCTGAAGAACTCAAAAATAGGAGACAGGTCCAAAATAAAAGACCCAACCAAAAAAAATGAGGAACTGATATAAATAGACACTTCTCAGAAGCACAAATGATCGATAGGTACATTTTTAAAATGTTCAACACCTCTGGCCACTGAAGAGACATAAATGGAATAACAGAGATTCCATTTTATACCAGAAAGAATGGCTGTCAGCAAGGAATCAGAGCTGGGCATGGTGGCACATGCCAGGAATCCTAGCACTTGGGAGGCTGAGGCAGGAGGACTGCTGTGAGTTCAAGGCCTGCCTGGGATACAGAGTGAGGCCCTGTCTCAAAAAAAGAAAAAAAGAAAAGAAAAATGCTGGCTAGACTGTAGACTTCTGTACATTGCTGGAGGACATGTACACTAGCACAACGTCTCTAGAAATCAATGTGGAGATTCCTCAAAAAACTGAAACCAAAAAAAAAAAAGCTGAAACCAGAAATTCCATTTCAGCCAGTTCCCAAAAGAGTTAGACATCATAGCACAGTGACACACGCACACCTATGCTTATAGCAGCACAATTCGTATTAGTGACATCTCTGAAGCAGTCTATATGCCCATCAACAAATGAACGGATAAAGAAAACATGGCATGTAATACTGGGGAGAATGCTACTCTGCCGTAAAGAAGGATAAACTTGAGTCATTTGTAAGACAATCGAGGCACCTGGAGACTACAGCTTCATCAACCAAATATTAGTCTTAATCAGCTTAACTATTACATGATTTCTTTTCCATGAGAAGCTCAAAATATAAACAAAGACCAAATAAAGGATGGTAGAAAATAGTGAAACAGAACTTTTGCAAACAGGAGAGGACCTAGAGATGTAAAAGAATAGAAATCCCTTCCATTCATGCCCCACATTGAGCGTAACTGTACTTTATGAACTGCAAACATGTAGCAATAAAAAAAAGTTTAGAAAAAAATTGTAAAGGACGAGAAGCCAGGGATATAGCTGAGAGAAACAAGTGCCTGCCTGGCAAGCGCAAGGTCCTGAGTTCAATTCCAGGCACCAAAAAATAAAAAAAATAAAGGACTGGGGGTATAGGTCAGAGCCGAGACCCTGGATCCAATCCCCAGTACAAGAGAGAGAAAAAGACAGACAGACAGACAGACAGACAGACAGGGGGAGGGAGGGAGGGAGGGAGGGAGGGAGGGAGAGAAGTGAGTGGGGAGAGACAGAGACAGACTGTGGTAAGGAGAGGAAGGAGGAGGGAGAAAGCTAGAAGACTAGAGCAAAACTCGCTCGGGAGGCTGAGGCAAGAAGGTCACAGCCTCAGCTCAGCCTGGGCAACAACGATTTAGCGAGAGATTCTGTCTCAGAATTTAAGAAAAAGAAAGAATGCTGGAGAAGAGACTCAGAGCGAAGGCTCTGGGCTGGGGTCTCCAGCGAACCCCGGGCCCGGGCGGGGGG